>JAKTUE010000024.1:0-198063 GCA_030556525.1 Wickerhamomyces quercuum
ATAAAAAGCACTTCTATCTTCTATTCAGAATAATGAAGGATTTCAATTTGCTAAAAGATGGAATTAATATCACGATAGAAGATAAGCTTGTGATTTCCTTACATATATTGATACATGGTGAATCTGACAAAGCAATACATGACACGTTTCCTGAAGTTTCCATATCTAATGTATCAACAGTTTTTAAGGAATTTAGAATTGGATTTCTGAAATTACGAGATTTGCTGATTGATAGAGAACTAGTTGAGTTTGGGATTACAAAAGATGATATAATTAAGCAGAACTCAGATCTCTTACGTTATAAGAAAGAAGATATCTCGACAGCTACAGTTGGTGAAGGGATCGAGCATTCAGAGATGGGAGAAGAAGGAAAAGAAGATTTACTCAAAACAGGACCTGAAAGTAATGCACCTGAAATGATACCTTGCAACCAAGATAACTTACTAGAATCAATTCTAGATATATTCGATACTGAGTTGATTAATGGCTACCTGGACGGAACTGTAGTACATTTTCGAGGGCAAGATACGAGTCTAAACAATGATTATTATGACCGTTATCTTTATAGAAAAGACGGAAAGCCAGCCCTGTCCGTCCAGGTGATAGCCTCAAAAGCTGGTTATTGCGTATATGTTGGTGATGCACTTTACTCAAGACTAAATGATTATTTGGCCTATAAATATGCTGTTGTTACGGACAACTTATGTGATATTTTAAGAATAGAAGAAAATGAATATGGTTTGTCTCAGGATAACAACAGAACTGATTCTCATCCCAAATTTAATAGACTGCTGGCTGATGCAGCTTATATACCGGATTCCATTATTATTTCACCTTTCAAACAATACCGATATTCATTGAACACATTTGGGATAGGTCATCCAACCACTTCCCATTTCACTTCAGAAATGAGAACCAACTTGCTTCCTGTTAATAGGTTTGAGATACTTAATTACGGACATGCTAGGTTGCGTGTGGCTGCTGAAAACCTCTTTTCTCATACTAAAAACAAATCTAAAATGCTTCAAAGGAGTATTCCATATAAACTGAGCACAACAAAAGATATTATCACTTGCTCGTTCATGATATATAACCTCCAAAGGCTAACCCACGATCAAATAATTTTTCTATTAGAAAGATTGTTCAAATCCAAACAGTCGAAGTACAACGACAAAGAATTTAACTTCATAGCCAAAGCTACTACGATCGCAAGCGACGTTGAGAATAAGTTTGAACAAATCATGTCCACGGAGGCTCAACAGAATGGATACAGGGTACGTCTCAAATTGTCATTAGCTCTAGAGAGAATGTTTCTGAACCATGGGTCTGAAGAATTGAAGAGAAGAAAGTTATTAAGATGGGAATTTATCAATGTTTCTGAGAAAGACACATCTTCTTCACTCTCAGGATCCTCAAGAAAAAAGCACGACTTTTTGAAAAGACAGTTTGAGGAGGTTTTAGAGGAGTTGGAATATACAGAAGAAAGAAACCATATGATATCGAAACAGAAGGATATGCTGTCTGCTAAGGAAGAAACGTTATAGTTACATAATTAATTAAGTATAGGTATAAACATTTGTAGCAACTATTATACATGCTGTTCATTTGTAAGCTTACCTCATAAGCTATAGCTTTAGAAGTCTCGACGGCCCAAATATTTTTTGTCAAAGAGAAGCTCCACAATCTGATCATCAGTCCTTTTTGACTTAGCTAAAAGCAGTAATATCTTCTGAGATCTGGAGCTAATCAGCATCTCACACTTCTCTAGAACCGATTCACCTTCTTTGGTTTGAAATTCATCAGGATAACTCTTTTCTAAAGAGGTCAGTTTATCATGAGCTTCAGCTTGGAGAGTAATCTGCGCATCATTATATAGCTTCATTCGAATAGCCTTTGAGTCTAATTCCAACGCTTTTTCTCTCTCTAGAAACAATTTTGCCTGCTCATCAAGCTGCTCTCTTGTTTCTTGTCTTGCCTTTCTCTGTAATTGAGTAGATACATCTAAGTTGAATTTTTCTTCAACAACAAATTTCTCATTGGTAAACTCTGCTAAATCATCAATGTACATGTTTCCAGGGGTGAACAACCTTGAGATTCTATGTGGTTGGTAAGTCTTTGGGTCTTTCTTTGTTACTTTAATAAACTGTTTTAAAGCATTCGCTCTTTCTTGTTCTGACTTGGCTAGATAGGTGCCCCTATAGTCAAAGCATCCTCGATTAGCATTCCATTGGCACCCACTGGTCCAGCGCAAGAGAAGATAATAAACCGGCAAATATCCAGTACATAAATCATTTATTCTTTTCTCTATTTTTGATCTTTCAAATTTACCAGCTTTGAACTCTTTCTTGAATTCCTTCTTGAGAGCGGTTTGAATCAATGTAATACCAGAAGGAAGGAGTTGATTAGTATTTCTCTTTCGATATTTATCATTGTTATTCACCTCCTTCATAAGAACAGTATCCATCTCCATAGTCCATTTAGAGCCCTTGAGATCTTTTAATTCTTCTTTAGATAACTTGTCCGTACCATCTTCTGGATCTCCCGTAGTTATACCCTCACTTTTACCTAGAGTAGTGCTGCTTTCTTGAGTTGCAGTTGGTGAAACATAAGATATGCTCCTTTTTCTTGTAACAGCGTCCTGTGGCTGTGATGTTAAGAGCGTGTTTTGATCCAGTTTCTCCAAAGGGGATCTATCACTAATTTGAGGTGTGTGTGGCCTCTTCTGGGAGGACTTTAAGCTTATATCATCAGGTCTGACCTCAATAAATGTAAGACCTTTTTTGGGTGGCATTTTGCTACATTATATCTATCGTTTTATTTACTTCAAGTGGTTGCATTGTCTATTCGATATATATTTGTTTACTTTTTGGTGTTGGATTCTGCGCGATGTTACGTAAACAATACCGAAACTCGTCCGAATTTAGTAATTCCAGGGATTTTATGTATGAGATGGTTTTTCGCGCAGAAGGTGCATAAAATCTTTCTTTTTTTGCGAAAAAAAGTTGCGACTCGGAAAACCATATTAATTCCAATGATATCATTCTCCCGCTCCTCACTCTCTTTCCAAAAAATTAAAAAAAAGAAAAAAAAATACAAAACCTGAACGATCGTCATTTTTATGTACCACTAAAAATTTAGCTGAACAGTTCAAAGAACACATCTTCCAGGTGAGACACTCTGTAAAAAACTTTTTTTTTAGTGCTGGTTATCATTCCCTCGGACATACACACTCACTTCACTTGACTGGTGCTCCGTCTCTCAAAACCACACTCGTACCTCTTTGCTGACACTCCTTTGTACACATCGTGCCTCTATACTCGCTCTATACACACCCTGTGGACATAAACAAAAAATCACATACTAAAAAAGCTCCCACGTCTGTTTATCGTTCATCGTTCATCGTCGTTTTCGAACAATAAGTTAGGTCCCTCGAGATACCACACTAAAAAAAAACCCGTGTTTGCTGCGTTCCACCATCTGCATCATCCCCTTCACACTTCACAGAGTGTTTCTTTTTTTCTGAACTTAGCCAACTCTGTATTCATTATCCTTTTTTTTTTTAATAGCACATAGCCCATTTGCACCTTAGCACATTTAGCACCTCTCTAGAAGCAGAACAAGAAGTGCTCAATCATTAACTGAAACAGCATGCTCCTAAAACATATAATACTGGCATGTACTTCCATACCGATACCGTTGGTTTTGGCGCAAACGTCATCAAGTTCACCCAGTGGTTCAACCGAAAACGAAGATGAACGAGCATCATCCACGTCTTCTTCCACTGCCTCCTCATCATCCTCCTCAACCTCCATCCTTCCTACAATGCATGCTTCTGGTCAAAACGGTGTTGTTTATTACGTGAATGCCACCGCGGGCACCCCTCCCCAAGTGAATAACTTGAGAGTCGACATTGCACAACCTTATTTATGGTTGATGAATCAAGATCTATATCCCTCCTGTGATTCTTTGCCGTCGGGAAGCAACTCAACAGACTGTACAAGATATGGTAATTATGACACGGAAAGTTCACCCAGTGGTTTTATACACGACAATAGTTGGCAAAGATTGACTTTCTTAGATTACGTTATTGTCAATGGTTCCATTGTTAATGATAACCTCACTTTTGCGAATATTGACTCCAATCTCAATTCCACATTAGACCTCGATGATGTTGACTTCATCAATGCTAATGACACAAATGTTTATGTTGGTGCCTTGGGGTTATCAGCTCCCGCATATCAAGACCCAAATTCTCAATACAACATTTTCTTTTTAGATCACCTCAAGCGTTCTGGTGTCATCAGCTCCAATTCTTACTCATGGTTTCCAAAGAATGAATCTTCCTTGGAATTGGTATTGGGTGGTGTTAATCGCTCCCATTATGTCGAACCACTGGTGGTCTTTGATAAGGTCCCATACTTGAACGCAAGAAATAATCAATTGAGCTATAGTTATCCAATCGTTCCATTGACGGGTCTTACTGTGAATAACAACGCTGCTGGATCTTCTGCTGTTATCCTCTCCGAGGCAGACACATTCCCGGTGTTATTAGATTCAAGATCAACTTATACCAGATTGCCATACTCCACCCTAATCGATCTTGCCATTCAATTGAACTCTGTATACTCTGATACAGATGGTGTTTGGTATGTTAAATGTTCAATGGCTGATCTCGATGCTACTATCGGATTCACTTTTGGTAATGTAACGATCGAAGCTCCTATTGGTGATTTTATCCGTGGATTTGTAACGTCGAATGGAACTTCCAGTAATGTTGTTTTTGAAAGCGGTGAAGACGCATGTTATTTACTAGTTGAACCAAACGTCTCTTTCGGTTACTCTGTGCTTGGATCGAGTTTCTTGAGATATGCATACTTTGCTGTTGATAACGAAGGTGGTAAGATCGCTTTGGCTCAAGCTTCAAATGAACCATATGATAGATATCATTCCTCGAAGGCATCAACTGCTTCTGGTCCAAAGACCACTGTTATCACCTCTGTCGATTCAAACTCGACCCAATTAATTACTTCTACCATTTCTACCACTTCAATCATCAACTCCCAACCACTCAACTCATCATACATCACGTCAGGCTATATTCCATTTGCTACCAAAAACAACGTCACCAATTCATTCACATTCTCCTATAAGGACGAATTTTACAGCACAAGGGTTGTACCTGCTGAAGTGAGCGGTGTTTTTTCCAGTGGTACTATTTACACTGGGAGAATAACGAACACTACTACGCATAACACTTCGATGTCCGCTTATGGTTTGAGAAACACAGAGTTCAATTCCTGGAATAGACTGGGACTGATTGGTATGTTGAGTTTTGTTCTATTTGGTATTGCATTATGATCCATACGTTCTGTTAAAAGGAGAATATTTCATATGGAAGAAGTTGCATTTTATCGATTTTAGTTTTCTTTTAGCCATGTATCATATAAAACTAGGCGTTCCATAGTTTATCATAATATTTGTATGTACGTTTTTAACATTAAGGTGTTTTTATTTGTTTTTTTGTTCAGATTTGACTAGAAGAATGATCGTTAGTTTAATTTACACTCGTTTTTGAGGTCACTTTCGGTAAATGCTTTGTATAATACTGTCTTTACTTTAGATAAAGATCAACATGTCATTCGCGAAATTCACTGTACTTGCTTCTCGGCTAGTCCTCTTGACTTAGTACCATAGATGAAACTCCACTAATTTCTTCAGAACCAGCCTGTTCAGAACCTCTTTGCAAGTTAAAGATAATGGAATCTTTCATCTCATCCACTCTTCACAGTCTAGTCTCCAGGTTTGAGCCAGAACGTCATAGTAAAAGCTCATTGGGAGATGATAAGGAACCTGGATTTAACAGACATAATGAAACAAGAAACAACGTCAATGATGACTCTGACTACGACATAACTATTGAAGTTGAAGATGATTCCATCTCAGAACGTATAATTTCCCAGCGTCACAACATGCTGAATACACCTTCTCCTAAAAGACCACCACTGTACAATATTGATCACCACAAAGTTACGCTGCACGGGAAAAAGCAGCAGCAGCAACAACAACAGCGACCAGACACTGGATTCAGAAAACATCAACTATCCACATCCAATGGCTCAACAGAGAAGAGCAGAGTGCTGACAGATGATGAGAAGTCAAAAATCAAGGAATTTATCGATATCAACCGGATGATGAGTTCATTGGAAACTATCGAAAGCTTGATCAGGGATCCAAATGTTAACTATGAAGAATTCAAGAAAAAGTACATCCAGTCCAGTATCAATTTAATTGACTCCATCAACGATAAGGATGCGCTGGATCTCAAACATTTGTCTTTTGAAGAAGGAGAAAAAGGTGAACGTTTGGATTTATATCAACAGAGCTTTCAACAAAGACAGATCGTTTTAGAGATAGTATCGATGACTTATCAAATATTCAAGATATCGATGGAGCTGGTATCCCCTATTGTATTACAGGTGGTCGTTCTGTTCAAGCAGACGTTGAAAAATGATTTGGTTGTGAAGATATTGGATGTCCTGGGGCAGATATTACTTGTGATCTTGACTTTCATTCTTGATGCGTTGAAATCAGCTCAAAAGAAACAGACTAAAAAAAATTAATCATAAAAAGGACTACTATACTATGTTGGTTTACATGGTACTAGAACATAATATATTGTTTACGTACTTTTCATATGCTTTTATATTCTAGAAATGAACAAATCTTTGACTTATAGTACTGTCATCATGTGAAGCATCACTGTTCTTGATGACTCTCTCTTGGTCAAGGTTCTCTTTAATCTTTCTATGAATCAATGAAATTAATTCCATGTAACTTTCAGTCTTATCAATGGCTCGATCCTCAACCAAGTATTCACCAAACTGAAACTCAATACCGTCCAATCCTTGTCTTAATAATTTGAAAGATAGGTAATTCTTACCCAATAAGCTTTGATAGTGCTGCACAATATTGATAGCTTGTTGTGAAATATGTGTGCCTAATGATGGAAATTCTGTCAGATTTGGATTCAATTCTTCAATGGAACGTACACCAAACAAATCTTCTAATAATAAAGGATTGACACGACTATGGATCCAAACTACTAAGGCTTCACCGTTGAAAATCAAATAAGCACCACCTTCCTGGATGAATTGTGATGATGCTCTTGTGTTCTCTGGGATATTTAATTGGCCTGTTGACTCATCAATAACTGCATCGGTATCCGTCAAATTGTGCAATGCTATTATACTTGGGTATAAGTGTAATAATAATTTATCTAAAGGTAACGAGTTCAACTGATAGTAATCATAACTTTTTGAATTATTAGGTGTAGAGCTTTTAAAGATCTTTGATTTTTGGAAAGATGAAATATATGCAGTTAAAGTGGTTAGACTATCCGGTAAGATTAACTGAGCTTGTCTTGAATGAGAATTAGCAACTAATGCTCTATATTGAGTGAATATTTCAGTAAGTTTAGTAGTCGTACTGTTCTTGATCTCTATTGGGTTTTGTTTAGAAACGAATTTCAAGCAGTTTTTAATGATGATGTTTAAGATGACGTCTTGATCAGCAAATGCAAAGATTGAGGAGACGTCATCAGTGACTGCGGCAATAGTATTGATGACTCTAACTCTTCTGACACCATCAATACCGGTATATAACACTGCAGTTTGGAAATGGGCATCTTCCTTTGGGTCAAGTTTGGAGTCATAGCTGAATAAAGCTGAAATTTCTTGATTTGAAGCTAGTACTGGTAATTTAGGATCTTGACTATTTGGGTTCAAAAAGTTACCATAATAACTTTGAATCTGTAAGCCGTTTGAAGAACGCACTTTCAATTGGCCTTGATAGCCAACTGTGTTGAATATCGACTGATAAAAATCTTGAGAGAATAGCAGTTCATCTTGTTCGACGTTATAATTGGAGTACAACTTCAAGAAGCCACCAGTAGCAAAGACAGGAGCAGCAGAATTTATTAGATCCACAGAGGATTTTGAAAGAACAAATAGATCTAATCCAACGTTCTTTGTTACAAACTCATCACTGATCTTCAGATAAAACTCATTTGAAGTTTTGAAATCGTTTGGGCCGTTCGATTTGTCCCCCGTATTGGCCAGAGTACCAACGTTCCAGCTTGGAATTCTGCTTAGAACAGCTGTGACCTTACCACCACCATAAGGTTCTAAAGCTAATAAAGAAGTTTTTAATGCTGCGCCATAAGCAACAGCTGGAGATTTAAAATCTTTGTAAAGTTCAGTAATTTTGCTCAAAGCACCATGAATTTGGAACGAATTCTCCTGAGGATCAACAAACAACCCGCCTTGAATTGGAATAAATGGATCTTCCAAATCGGACAATGTATGAACATTCAAGAGATCAGAGTCTAACTCAAAGAAGTGAATCCTTTGATCATATGTTATTAAGGCAACTTGAGTGCCATTATTCAAATTATCAATAACTTCTCTGATTGCTTGAACTGTTGATTCAAGAATATCGCTAGGAGCAGAGACGTCGATCAAAAAGATTTGGTGTAAAGTGCTTGGTTTCTTTTTCTCCTCTAACCAGTATTGCTCAGGTACAATAAAATCAACGGTACCTTTGTGTAATTCCGGTCTTTGCAAATAATCAACCCTTCTACCACTAGCATCTAACGGCGCAATGTACTCATGAGGCACTGAGTTTGAATGTTTACACAAGTTACAGATGAACTTTTGATCATGTGTGAATTGCATCAACGGGTTGATATAGGCTCGACAACGTGAACAACGTAGCGGGCCTTCATACGGATCCATGGTAATTTGTGGAATAGGCTCCTCGTCCGATGATATTGGCGCAAAAGGGCGTACAGTTAGTCCTAAGGGCAACTTTGTTGAGTTTCTCAACGCTTCGGATATTGGGATCTGATACATTGATAAGGTTGCAAACTTCGGAATAGAACAACCTTGATCGTATGCATGATACTTGGTCGTTGCGCTTGGTGGTAAGTTGTTTTGGAACGACTTGAAGGTCTCGAATTGCCATTCTTCTTGAGACACATGACGATGATGCGGAACTGAAAGATCATCAAAAGCAGCCTGGGATGGGTTACTTAGATTGATGGTAGAGGATATCTTATCAGTACCATATGGAAGTTGTTGGTGTGGCTGCTGTGGGGATTGTTGGAGATTCTGTTGCTGCAGCTGTTGTTGATAAGGTGGGATCTGTTGTTGGAACTGATTCTGGAGCTGGGGTTGCGGTGTGTTGAAGGCTGACTGTAATGTTGGTCCATTTCCAACGTTGTTTTGGAACTGCTGAGTGAAAGGAGTAATCGGACTAGCGCCATTAGATGCAGGATATCCAAATGGAGGTGGCGGAAAATCAGTTTGAGCATAGCCACTCACACCGTTGACAGCAGGTAATTGCTGTTGTAAAGAATGATATGCTCTAGCTGGTTTTTTCTTCTTTACATAGGACGGTTGGGGCTGATGAGACTGGTCTGAGGTGCTAACGTCCAGCTGATGGATACCATTTGCCAATTGATCCACCTGGTCAAAGGACATAATCAAGTATAGCTATGGTTGCAAGAAGAGAAAAGACAGAGAACCGCTTCGAACTCGTGTTCTGCTCCGCTTGTTTTGTTTTGTTTTGTTGTCTTTGCAAGTTCAAAGAAGATTTCATTAAAGCGCGTTCTCGATTGAGTTCTATTCGCGAACTTGTCCAAGAGATCCGCGAATCTCAGATATTTATATTTTTGGTCCAGCGTTTGTTTACAAATTTGGGGAGATGAGCACAAACTGACAGGGAAAAAGGATACGCAAACCTGCTGTCGAAACCTTCACTTCTGAGCGTGTTCTTTGAGTACTGAAATTTTGGAGAATGGGAGTTACTGGATTGCTTCCACAGCTAAAAGAGATCCAGGAAAACATTTCCTTAGAAAGATACAGGGGGAAGACTTTGGCTATTGATTCGTACTCATGGTTACACAAAAGTGTTATTTCGTGTTCTTGGGAACTAGCACAAGATTTGACAACTCACAAGTATCTTTCCTACTTTAAGAAAAGAATCCAGATGCTGAGGCACTTTGGAATCAAACCCTACTTTGTGTTCGATGGTGACGATTTCATCAGCAAAAAAGGTACGGAACTAGAGAGATCTCAAGCAAGACAATTGAATAAACAAAAAGGTCTGGAATTTATGCAGAAGGGTGACACAAAGACCGCTAATGAATATTTCATGAAATGTGTTGATGTCACACCTTCAATGGCGAAAACAGTCATCGAATTCTTGAAACTAGAAGGCATTGATTACATCGTCGCACCGTATGAAGCAGATGCACAGATGGTTTTTTTAGAGAAGATTGGGCTAGTTGACGGTATCATTAGTGAAGACTCAGATTTATTAATATTTGGTGCTAAGGCTTTATTGACAAAACTTAATGATACAGCACAGTGTGTCGAGATTTTGCGAGAGAATTTTAAGCTTTGTAAGAGCGTACCTATTGGTTTGATGAATGATTCTCAGCTAAGAATGGTTGCCTGCCTCAGTGGATGTGATTATACAAATGGGATTCCAGGAATAGGGATAGTAAAAGCTATTAGACTAGTGAAGAGGTTGGGCAATATGAAAAAATGCTTGATGAGCTTAAGATTAGAGGGAAAAGTAAAAATACCTCTTGACTTTGAATTAGAATACGAGAAGGCTGACCTATCATTTCAATATCAGAGAGTTTTCAATCCACTCACAAACGAAGTCACCACTCTCAACGAGGTTAGAGAACAAGACTTATCAAGTAAATTGCTAGAAGAATGTATTGGACAGTTATATGAACTAGAGATACATCAGCAGATTGCAGTCGGAGACTTAGATCCCATCACGAAGAAGCTATTGCTCACAAGAGAAGATTCAATCAAGACAATGAACCAATCATTAAGTATCAGCACGACACCATTGAAAAGTGTTCCAAGTTATAAGCAGACAGTTTCGACTTCAAAGAAGTTCATGAAAACACCAATTTCAAACCGTGCACAAAAACCAAAACCATCCATTTTATCCATTGATAGCTTTTTCAAGACTAAAATTCTGTCACAATCGATTCCTTCTAGATCCAAGAGTCTACCTACCCCTTGCTTATCGCCAACTTCCAAAAGAAGGAAGCTGTTCCAAGATTATGACGCCAGTTCCACTCCAACGCATGTTAATGTCAAACCAATCAAAAGCAAATTCTTTGAGAACAGCACCTCTAAGTATACAAAAAGTAGCGGAAAGGATGATGCTGTCGAGACAATGGCCGTAAAAAAAGATAAGGTCATTTCTGCAGAATTCCTGAGTCAAAAGCTGGAATCTGGAATTGCGACATCAAAAGAGAAGCCGGACGGACATTCTAGCGATTTTGAGCTGACGGACATAGACGACGAAGATTTAGTGGACAAAGAGAAATTAGACCACTCGACCCAGGAAGATGACGAATTAGAGGGAGAGCTAAACGAGATGGGTTATATTTGTGGAGATGACAATATTGTGGAGAACCATAGTTTTGAGAACATCAATGAAGCTGGTACAGAGAGCATTTTGGGGAGTTTTGGTGCTACTCAGGCAATTGAGAGAAATAAGGAGAACATTAGTGGAGCAAAGACTCAACAGGTTTATGCTGATAGTGAGAGAGAGAAACAAGCTGTCAGAGTGAAAAGAGGGTTGTTCGAGAGATACGGATTCAACAACAGCATGAATAGTAGGGTTGAGCCTCCCATTAGGAGCAACAGGACTGGAAGCACCACTAGTAGCAGCACAGTGAAGAAGCTCACACTGGACAGCTTCATATATAAAGGAGAATAGAAATACACTGTATATATCGAAATAGAAACAGAAGCGTCTTCACGTGACCTGTCGGATATTACGTAAGTGTTGCCTGATTTATGGTTCAGTGAACCAAAATCGTACGATGAAAAATTTGAGGGCGGTTAAAGACTAAGAGAATATCACAGCCAAAACAAATAAGGTCAAATAAAAAAAGCATGAAATCCTGTTTTTTGCCTTCGATAACAAAAAGGTAACTGAAATCTGGCGACCAAACGATGTCTTATTCTTTTGAAGATTACGACAACTTCTTGCAGAACTTCAGCACCAACGGCCAAGGCCAGACATTCAACTACAAGATTAATGATCAACTTCAGGGTAATTCGATTGTGTCAAACCCTTCCTACTCAACCTCTTTGAGCCTGTCCACTGATGACGAGGAGAATGTGTTGAACTCCTTCTACGACTTTGACCAGCCACCAAATCAGATAAAATCGCAACAGCAGAGCCAACAGAGCCAACAGGGCCAACAGGTTGTCCTCTTATCGCCCCACGATTACACCTCAAACTCATCAAACTCTCCAAACGAGTTCCAGCATCTCAACAATGACTTTGGCCAGGTCCAGGATTTCGGTTTCATTAATGGGGTTCCTTTTGATCAGCAACAGCAGTTACAACAGATCCAACAGAAACAGTATCAAGATACCAAAATGAAACAAGAATCAAGATCATCTTCCGTTTCCACTTCTTCTTCCAATTCTCCAGTCGCTACATTAAATCAACAAGGTCAGAAGGTGAAACTGGCTAATGCAGTTCCTCATGGCGGTTCAATCTCCAAGCGTGGCGTTAAGAAGGAGAAATCGTCACACAATATGATTGAAAAGAGATATAGAACCAATATCAACGATAAGATCAAGGCTTTGAGAGATTCTGTCCCTGCTCTAAGGGTGTTAGTGGATAGTGGTGATGACGATGATGAACATGACGACGAGTTGGATGGCCTTCAGCCAGCCAAGAAGTTGAACAAAGCTACTATCTTATCTAAGGCCACTGAATACATCAAACATTTGGAATCTAAGAATGACTCTTTGAAAAGAGAAAACGATGACCTAAAGATTAAATTATACGGCTATGGCAATATATCGCCAAACGGCTCTATCAGCTCATCATATTCCGGAAATGACGGGGAGCTTTTCCATCCACAACAGCCACAAAATACAAACACAAATGGTAATTTCGCTAACAAGGTTTTGCTAGGTGGCTTAGCCTGTATGGTTGGAGCTGGTTTGAATGATGATTTATCCGATTCAAAATCATTATTTGCCTTGCCTGTTTTTGGTTATGACTCCACTGGACTCTCACTATTAAGTAAGCCACTGCTTATCTTACTAAAGATTGGATTCATTTTTGGTGTTGTTTTAAATTTTGTGTTGCCTTCACTATTTTATGGTTCAAACAAGAAACCAAAGTATCAACTGCAACAACAAATCTCGCAAGATGTCAGAAACTTGAAGACCAGTTCGATTTTATCAACTTTCTCTTTGAGACCAAATCATTCAAGTAATGATTATATCAAATCAGCTATTTTTAGATCATTGCTATTGAAAACTTCCTACTATCACTCAAACTTTATCGTCAAGTCGCTTGTGGAAGTATATGTGGATCATTTATGGAGTTACTTGAAAAAAGTTAAGTTAGACGCAACACATAAGGATTATGATATCTTGAGAAGTATATTAGCTTTGCCAAATCAACAAACCATTCACAACAATGATTACATCTTACAATTTATTAAAGTTGACCCATCCACTCTGTCAAAAGGCGAAAACAACGAGCTTGATTTCTCAGTGATTTCAATTCTATATAATATGATTCATGATACCACCACTCTTCAAACCTTGAGAAACTTTTTGATTGCATCCATTGCAGATGGTGATAAACCAGTTCAAGAAATCCAAGAATCATTGTCAAAAGATATTGACCAATACAACGTTGAATTGAATGCTTTGTTTCAACCAACAGAGACCCAGATCAAAAAATTGAAGAATAAGCTGGAAGATGCTGATGTTTCCCAAGTTGAAACTGATGAACTATTAGTCTTATACTCTTCCATCATTCAAAATTTGGTAATCAAAAAAGATTATGTTAATGTTAAAAAGTGGTTCGATAAGATTAATATTCAATCAGTTGAAGGGTTCAAATTATTAGGATTCACCTCATTGTATGTTATCATCTTGAGCCTCTTGAATTCAAAGGAGATGTTTGAGTTCATCCAAAATGATAAGGATTTTATTATCAGAATTGAGGAACTCTCAGGTAGCTTAAGAATCTGGTTGGGTAATTCAAATGGTTCAGTGTTGAACTTCAAGAAGAGGGCCCAATTGATTGATTATTTTGTTAATATCAGCTTGAAGATCAATGGCTTGGAACAAGGTCAAGATGGGTCAAAGGCACTTGAAATATGATTCCTTGGTTCTTTCTAGTCTTCCTTATTTATTAATGCTTTTTTCTGACTTTTACTCTTGCTTTTTTTTACCTTGTCATGTGTTATTACCGATTTGCTTTCCACTGAGCTTACTGCAATCATAAAGAAAGAATTCTGTCATAATATTCCAACTGATATGTTTTCTTTTCAATATCAACTATCTTATGCTGCACGCCTGTTAAAAGACTATTAAACTGTTTTTTATGACCTCATCTTTATATACGTGTTATGGTTTTGTTTATGATGAAGTGTTTTTTTATTGTTTTGGGTGTGTTATGATCATCACGGTGATGATTAATGATGTGTTGAGTTTTATACATATGTTCATAAATATTAATTACAAACGTTTAATTCCTTAATGAGAAATGCATCTGTACGGTTTACCTGTCTTTATTCCTGCCTTTTTACCTGTCTTTATACTTTCTTACAGTAACACCAATTTACGAGAGATCAAGATATACAGTTTTGAGGGCTGACTGCAGCTTCCTCTTCCCCATGAGATGATATCATACTCGATCTCATCTATTGAAGCTTGGTTGAGAGACTGAAAGAAAATGACGGATAAAATATACTGTAGTTCTTACAAATCACGTGATGTTCTATAGGGCAGTAATACAATCAATATTGTGGTGTTCGGATGTTATGGTGTGCAGCATTTGTTTGGCCATCCGCGAATTGTGGAAAAAAATGGACGCTAGAAATTAAGCTATGTGCCATTAACAGGTGTATTACTCTGTTCATATACCTTCATTATACTAAGCAACTATGTCTAACGTTTCCAAGTATGTTTGACGAATGAGATGGATAAGGTGGAAGGGTTCTTGAGATTTTTGTACAACGATTTTTGTTATATTTTGTTCGAAGTTACGATTTTGAAGGTGTCATAAAATATTTCAGTATTGATGAATATATCGTAATAGGAATTTAAAGTCAAAATACGTTATTGAGAGAGTTGAATGAGTTTATTGTGAAGTTATGTGTTGATTAATATCTTATGGAGTGTGAAATGCTGTCAGTGCATATCTGTGGAACTTGATAATAGTGATCGAAGAAATTGGAAAGATGAGATAGACTTTGAATTTAAAATGAAATGCTAGAGAAGTAACACAAAAAGTGTTCTTTATTATCAAGCTATGAAACTCTCAAGACCCTCTTATCCATATATCAGAAACATTCAAATACTAACAGTTTTTTTATAGCGATCTAATCTGGGCTTTAACCTCCAAACAATCCTCATTCTTAGTCAAACGTTCAACCGTCACTTTATCCCGTGACCCATTGAACGTCTCTGGTAAGAACACCAAAACCTCTTCTGGTTTAGCTAACGACAAAGCTCTTGCTATCACTCAAGAAAATGGTAAAATCACCATCAGATCAAAAGTTGCTAAAAACGCTAACAAACCAGCCAAATCTGTCCACGCTGTTTCTTTCAACCAATACAAATCCCCAAGAAGAGTTGCTTTAGCCGTTGCCAACCAAGTTAAAGGTTACAGAGATGACTTAAGAGCCGTCGCTGTTAAAAGAGCTTCTCAATACTCCAGATCTAATGGTGTTAAGAAAACTTACACTCAAAAATCCCGTGCTTAAATAAAATTAATAAGCATAGTTTAATTCTATGAGATTTGACTTATGTATATTATGGCATTTTGTTTCTATAAAGAAAGAGACTGTAGTGATATTAGTGTCCGTGATATTAAACGTAAGTGGATATACAAATTTTTTGAAATGAGAGATCAGCAAACTGTGATGGAGACAGCTCGCTAAGAATACTGTCCCACCATACATCAGGATGCCCCGCCTATTATCAAACCCTATAAAGGTGACCTTTAAGCTTGTCGACATTTCAGGTGAAGCTTGTCGAAACAAGAACAAACCTGAAACTCACAAGACTCAAGAAAGTTGACAAGAAGAAAAAAGCATACCAAGAAATTAGAATAAGCAAAGCAAAAGGAAACGAGAAACCACGAAGAATGTATCCCACAATATTTCGAATTTCAGATCCAAATTCAACAGACCAGAAGAAAGATCGATGTATGAATATGGACTTGGGTGTATTTCTTGCGATTCTCCGCATTATCCCACCTTCTTCCCACTCAACATTCTGCGGCGGAATCACTTTTGTTGCTCCGGAAAAATCAGTTTCTCCACAAAATTATCAAGCAATTCAGAAAAACCCTTGAAAGAGCCCGAAAAAGATCTTCGGTTTTTATGTACATCACACGTCTGGCCAATGAGAATCAATAAAGTATGGTTTTGATGGGCAATGGAAGAGCCGCCAGGTGTGATGATGCGGCTCGGTTGTCCCTTGACACTGAAATCATTAGTATGGAGAAAGGAGGACGAAGGAGGGAGATCACGCAGTATGGAGTACAGTATCATTGGCTGTTTTGGGGTTCATTTGAGATTCGTGTTTACGTGTTGTATATAAACTGGACAACTATTCCACTATTTCTGTTCAAAAGAGTTACCAGAAGTGAAAGGAGAGAACAACATAATGAGTACTGCCAATAGTATTATCAAGCCTGAGACATCACATCTCGAAGATGATTCGAGTTTCTCATACTCTGAATCAAACACAAGGTCAGGAAAAAATGAACCTCGTGTTTCAATCCTGGCTCCAATCACTGAAGAGCTAAGAAAGAACTTGGAAGTCCCTGACATTTTAAAACACTATTCTGAAGAAGAGTTGGAGCTTCTAGGAAAGAGAACCACGCGTAAAGTCGATTTCAGGATTTTGCCCATGTTGGTCTATATCTACATCTTGAACTACTTGGATAGAAATAACATCGCAAGTGCTAGATTGGGTGGTCTTGAAGAGGATTTAGGTCTAACAGGCAACCAATACCAGATTTGTATTTCCATCCTGTTTGTCGGTTATATCTTGATGCAAATTCCAAGTAACATGATCGTCAATAAGTTCGGTAGACCATCCTTGTTCATCACTACTATCATGACCGCTTGGGCTATCATCTCAACTTGTACTGGTGCAATTCAAAATTTTGCCGGTTTGTTCGTCATTAGATTCTTATTAGGTTTTGTTGAAGCTGGTTTCTTTGGTAGTGCTTTGTACTACTTGTCTTGTTGGTACAGCAGAAGTGAGCTATCTTTGAGAAATGCAATCTTGTATTCTGGTTCTTTGTTCTCTGGTGCTTTATCTGGTTTGATTGCAACTGGTATCATTGAAAACATGGATGGTCTTGGTGGGCTAAGAAGTTGGAGATACCTGTTTATCATCGAAGGTAGTATTACTTGTTTAAGTGTGCCTTTCGCCTACTTCATCTTACCAGACTTACCAGGTAACTCGAAATTCTTAACAGAAGAAGAAAGAGCCTATGTCTTGTGGAAGATCAGAAGAGAAGTTGGTCAAGATGATGATGATAACGAAAACAAGGAGACCTATAAAACGACCTTCTTGTTAACTATCAAAGATACCAAAGTTTGGATCATTACGGGCATGCACTCTTTCTTGGTCGCTGCTTGTGGTGTTACCAACTTCTTCCCATCCGTCGTCCAAACACTAAACTTCAACCGTGTTACCACTCTAGGTCTAACGGTCCCACCTTATATGCTAGCTGTCATTGCCACATTTATATGGGCAAGACATGCTGATAGTACAGGAGAGAGATTCTGGCATATCGTTATACCACTAATATCATCTTTGGTTGCATTCATAATAGCCGTTGCTATTACCAATACTGGTGCAAGATACTTTGCCATGTGTTTAATGGTCCCATCGGTTTATTGTGCATTCACTACTATTTTGTCAACCATCTCAAACAGTATTCCAAGACCCCCATTGAAAAGGGCTATTGCTATATCATTGGTCAACTGTTTAAGTAATTCCACCTCTATTTGGAATGCTTACTTATACCCTTCAAGTGCAGCTCCAAGGTACACCGTGGCATTTGTTTGTAACTGTGCCTTCATTGCCTTATCAATATTCCTTGCCGTTTTGCTGAGATTCAAACTTAAGTCTTTGAACAAGAAGATTGAAACTGGCACTATGGATTGGGAAGCTGAAATGGGTAAAGGTAATGATGGTTCCAAGATTTCACCAGATTTCAGATATTTGATTTAGAATTTGTTATAAGTAAAGTTCGCTCCTACATAGTTTTGTAAATCAAGTCTTTTTTTTGTTGCTTCATTGTATTCTTTTCGATTCTACCATCACCAAACAGAGATGAGATCACAACTCATCTCTTTGGTAACCTTTGATTCCAACCAGCTCAACAGTGAAGACCAAGTCAGCATCAGGTGGAATAGCACCACCAGCACCACGTTTTCCGTAACCCAAATGGGATGGAATAGTTAGTTTACGTTTTTCACCAATACACATTCCCTGGACACCTTGATCCCAGCCTTGAATGACTTGTCCAACACCTAGTTGGAACTCCAATGGTCTACCCCTGTCCAAAGAACTGTCAAAAACGGTACCATCTGATTTCAATGATCCGGTATAGTGAACAAAGATGAAATCACCTTTCGTAGCTTTTCTCGTACATTCCTCTTCTGGGATTTTGTGTAGAACACCTTTAACTTGCTGTTAGTATTATCAGCAAAAGGGTGATCGATGCGCACATTGAAACATACCAATTCTCAATTCCTCTGCGGCCATAGTGATTTGCAAAAAGGCAAAGAGCACTGACAAGAAGTATAAACCTTTCATTGTTTGTGTGTTTGGGCGAGTCTCAATTGCTTGAAGAGAAGTGAAATTGAATGTTTCGGCGCTTTTTGGTTTTCTGAATCTTTCACGAAAGTAACCATCAACTAACTGCCAGAGAGATCAGTTGAATTCTGTATTTACAAAGTGGGCAATTCATTACTTTTCATCTGAGAAATACGACTATTCGTGTCTCTGGTATTACATGAACTTTATCGCTAATACAGGTAGCTGATAGAGAGAATTACCGAATGTCTACTGCTACTATTGAGCAGCGTATCAATTAGCGAATCGTAGAAAACTCTGAGCTCTCCAGGTTTCTGTTCCATCTTCTACTCCTACAAAACGAATGCAACGCAAACCCTTCAAAATGTATAGATGCACAAATTCTACCACAAATCTACTGCTTTTCTTGAATCCAAGCAGCCTTCAGCTTTTTTGAAAGCACTAAAGGTCTCAACACAGCAATAACAATACTTAAAACAACCACACTGGAAACCAATTTTCCTTTATCAAAACTTGGTGTCAATCTATCGTACTGCAGAGAAGGTGATATTCTAGTGCAGAACACATCTAAGCCATAAGTACAAATAATAGAAGTTGATTCTAGATTAGTTGGGATCGAAACAATAACATCATTTCCAATAATCTCTCTCTCATGGGAAATGACTGCGTTATCATCAATCAAAATAACTGGATCATATGGTAAAAGCATAAATTCAGCCTTCTCATCAGCATTGAACTCCCGGCCTTCTACCCTTCTTGGATTGAGTACATGTTTCGGTATTTGTAGTAGTTGATGGTTTTCCAAAGCGACAATAATTGCTTTGGTTGTAACACCGAACTTAGTCTTCGAAATACCTAGATTCTTAATTCTTTCTGGTAAAATGAATGATTTTGAAAGAGCTGCAGGTAACAATCTAGGCTCAAATGAAGAAGAGTTCCCATATTGTGAAGAGAATCTATGGTTAGGTATCACTGACTCAAACAAATCAATCACAACAATTTTTTGTTCCGGCGTTGGAAGATTACTCCAATAAGAATAAACTATCCAATGTTCACCAAACACTATGTTGAACTTTTCGTCTTCATGGACTTGTTCATCATGATAAGTTGAATGCAAAATTTCGCCAGTGATAGTATCAATTATATGGATGTATAATACTTTTGTCACTTTGTTTAAAACACCAAAAGCGGCAAGGTTTGGATATAGGTATTTGTATAAAACACTTCTGTCACCCAAAACGATACCAACATTAGCCGAAACTTCTTCTGTATCCTTTGAAGCAAATCCAACGATTTCTTCTTCAAGTGTGATATCGAAAGACCAGGTTGGTTTAGATTGTTTGTGTTCGATTTTAAACCCTTGAATTGACTTTTCACGTTGTTTAACGATGTACTTATCCTCCAAATCCTCCTTTTCTGACAGAACAACGTCGAATCCATTCTGTAACTCTAACAAGAAACTATCTTCCTCCAGCTTAACAATTTTTTCTGGCGGTGACACAACGTTCTTAGTGATCAGTTCACCTGTTAAAGCATCTAGAATGAACCTTGGACCAGATTTGGTGAAAACGTGCAACTTCTCGTTTCTGATGTTCTCAATCTGTAAAATATCACCTTGGCCAACATCATATGACCACACTCTTGAGCCATCAAGAGTATTAATAGCAATAACTCTGCCGGATTTCGTTCCAAGAACTAAATATTTCTCAAACCCAAAGTATCTATCATTTTTCTTTGAACTGAGTTTCCAATCACCAGTGACCCATCCTGGAAGAACTGCCCAAAAGTTTTCATACAAATCTCTTAATTCGTATGCA
This sequence comes from Wickerhamomyces quercuum, assembly GCA_030556525.1. Classification (NCBI taxonomy): domain Eukaryota; kingdom Fungi; phylum Ascomycota; class Saccharomycetes; order Phaffomycetales; family Wickerhamomycetaceae; genus Wickerhamomyces; species Wickerhamomyces quercuum. The sequence goes on from JAKTUE010000024.1 coordinate 20,741, forward strand.
TGTCTTTTCAATCTATATATATATGCACTCACAATGTTTTGTTTCTCTTCATATAGAATCTCGTCATATGTAATTGTGTTATCAAGTGGTAAGTCAACAACAGCATGTGCTAGGACCTCAGATAGGGCGATATCTCTAGTCCAAATACTTTGGTTGTTTTGAAAGTATGAGTAGGTATTGTTGTTGAATCTGATGAGGGTGTAAATGTTCTCAATACCATCGGTTGCAGTATTGACAGATTTAACAGCATCATATGGAACTTTGTGTTCCTCACCTAGGAAATAACTATGCAACTCAATACCGGTATCAGCATCAATAATGTTGGCATGATATTCAGTGTAAAGGATGAAGACAGAATCGACAAACTTGAAGTTATATCTATGAACGTTTGGAACGGTGAACTGTAAAAAGCCATCAATGGTGTAAACTTCTAAGTTATGATCTTTTTCAAAAGCATAGAACTCGTCAGTATAAATATTTGTAACAAAGATATCTAGGTCTGACAAAACGATTGGTTTTGAAACAACACCAATGTTTTTATCAATCTTGACAACGTTATAATGTGTAGTCTTATAGGCGATTTTGGCACCATAGACGTCCACGATGGAGTTATATGGGATATCTTTCAATAATTGGGTTTTCAATTCAGTACCATCATAAAAAGCAAGAAAAGAATCATTGCCTTTGTTATATAAGATACTGAAATGGCCGTTCTCATAACTTGAAATTTGCACATCAGTGGAATACTCAATAACATTTTCAAAAGCGATCTTACCAGAGTTATCAATAAAGACAACCTTCCCATTGGTGAACACGGCAATAATACCACCCTTGCCATGCGACGCTATTTCTTTCAGTTCATCTTCAAACTCAATCAAATCTTTGATCAAAAATCCTTCGACAGAGTCCCAGATTTGAATAACAGATCTACCATTGAGATTCAACCCCGTAGCGATATTCTCTTCCCCGAAGGCAATTAAATGCTGCGAAGCCTTGTTGTTCAGATTGTCAAAAGCTACTCTCCACTTGATCTCTCCGTTTTTGATAGCAGCCAGTGTGTTCGTAGTTGTCAACATATTCAACACATTTTGCTTTGGATAAACAAAGTTTTCAGTGGTAAGTTGCCCAATCTGCTTTATCTTCCAATCAATAGAAAAGGCCTCATCGCTGAACACTGCCAGGATAGGGACTACGACCATAAGAGCCAGTCCTATCAGCTGAGTGCTTCTCATCTTACTGCAGTTAATTGAGGTTGATAGAGCGTCCTTGGAGAGGGGTTCTTGCTATATGATTCTGTTTTTACGTTAGTTGAGTTCCCAATTGTTCGCTCAGTTCCCGAAATTATGGCTTGGTTACGTAGCACTGACCTCAAGACCAATTAAGAGACCCATCGAATAACAGAGTTACCGCTACTTTAAAACTAGTCATACCTACAAGTATTTATCACACTATATACGATGTGCGACATAAATAACCACCTATATACCCGGATCCTCCTTGTTCTCTTCTTCCACAACCATTTGCTTTTTTAATCTCTCAATGCTATCCAACCATCTGAACTTAGGGATGAATCTAACAATATAATCAGTATCATTTCCTAAAGAAACCCATGGATCGTTCAATTCCCATGCTTCTTCCAAATCATAATTATCTTTCAGCTCATTATCTTCAGGCAGTACCACATCATCCCGTTCAAATCTTGGGTTTGTGAATGCTTGGTAGTTAGGTAAAATGTCTTTGAAGCTGTTGTTCTCCAGCTGCTGTAATATTTCCGAGTGTCTCTTCTGGTTTGCTTCCTTTATATTCAAATAAACCTGGTGAAATTCAGGGCCTGCTAGAACGAATTTATTGTGTGTATTCTTGTTAACGTCATCACTCTTGGAGACCGATGTGAATGATATGTCTTCGCCTCTTTGTAATCTATCTTCAGTATCCAGTATCCATTTATCGACAAGCTCGTTCCATTGTTGAAAAGACATCGGCTTGAAATCCCATGGGCCAAACCAAAAATTCGGCTTTTGACCTTTTTTAATTGCATCTTGTCTAGCTTTCTTTGCCTCATCATACCATGGATCATAAGGCAGTGTTAATCTTGAGACCTCCAAACCGGAATTGAATATCAGATAGCCACCAGCAAGTGTACTCAGAGTTTTAGAGAATCTAGCAAAAGTTGTCTTGTTATGCCATATAGCCCTGACATTCTTGAACATCACAAGTCCCAGAAGAGTCTGAAACGCAGTCAAAGAATACAGTCCAGGTAGATAATCACTTGCTGGTACTAGAGGACCCCATAGCTTTAGGCCCACGCTAGGTCTCGTATAGAATAGGAACTTGTCATCACCAGACTTGAGAACAGTACTCTTATCATTTGAGCCATTATTATTGTCATCGTTATTGCCACCACCAGTTGGGGGTATATATAATCCCATCTTTAAGTGTTTGTTTGTGAAAATAGAAGTCTGAGTCAACCAATGAATGCCAGTCGGTGTATTACTATTGCTCTAGAAAACCTTCTGTTTTGTAGGAGACTAGAGGTAGCTTAAACAGGAAGTCTTCGAGTAGTTTCTTTCATTTCATCTAAGAATCGCGTACAAAACAGTTTCGAGAATAGATGGAGTTCGAGAAAGAATGGTATGTATTACGTAATTGAAATGGTGATCTTCAAAAGCTCACCCAAAACCTTCTGTTTGGTAGACTTTCTTCTGGATGAGAAGCTTATTGAGTTCAAGAGAAGATTATGGTTACTGTTCAATATGGGGAAATTTGCTCTTTTTGACTGATTTTGAGAACTTACTGCCCTCACAAATCAGCTTTTTGGATCAGTCTGAGTGCTTATTTCCATTGGAGTGAACACCTATATAAAAGAATACATTGTGCCCTATGCTTCTTTGTGAACCATTTTCTCTTTGAGCCTCTCATTTCATTCAATTTTAGTACATCATGTCTAGTTCACCTGAAACTTCAGAGTCTCTTCTGAAAAGCAATTTCGAATCATGGCAGAACTCAAGCCAATCAGAACAAGTTTTGCCATCAAAGACGAATACTGTTGAAGAATTTGATGAAACCAAAAACCTCTTACCTGAGGCTAAGCAATTAAAGGACTTGAGTCTTCCAATCTTGAAATGTCTCGGTTTATCCTTCAGCGGATTCATCTTTGGTTACGATGTTGGTACAATTGGTGGTATTTCCAACTTCACTAGCTTTATCGGGAAATTTGCACCGACTACAAATATCGATGGTCAACCTGAATTCAATAAGTTCTTAATCGGTATCATCATTGCCATTTTTCATCTTGGTTGTGCTTTTGGTGGTTTGACATTGGCTAAAACTGCCGATATGAAAGGTAGAAAATTTGGAATGTTTTTGAGTGTAACAATCTACCTTATTGGTGCTATTATTCAAGCGACTTCTCTGAGTTCTTCCTCATGGGTCCAATTTATGATTGGAAGATTGATAGCAGGTTTTGGTGTTGGTTCATCATCAGTTATTGCACCCATGTATATAGCTGAAATTGCACCTTTGAAAATAAGAGGGTCCATGGTTGTGTTTTATCAATTGATGATCACATTGGGTATCTTTTTGGGCAATGCAATCAACTTTGCATCTCACAAAGCTTATCAAGGGCTGTCTGCTGAATGGTTGGTTCCAGTTTGCTTAGAGATTCCTTTTGGTTTATTAGCTGCTTTGGGTATTGTTTTCTCCCCAGAGTCACCAGTTTATAAAATCAACAGAAATGACATACAAGGTGCTAAAGCTTCTTTTGCAAAGATGAATAAATTGCCTATTGACTCGCCACTTGTTGAAGAACCAATTGAGGGATTAATCTCTACTAGGCTTAAAGTTGAAAATGAGTTAGGTAATACCAAATGGAACGAGTTTTTAACAGGTCAGCCAAAGTTATTGAGAAGAACGTTAATTGGCTGTGCCATCATGTTCTTCCAGCAATGGAGTGGTGCTAACTATTTTTTTATCTATGGAACCACTATTTTCAGATCTGTTGGTTTGGAGAATCCTTATGTTACTGCAATGATTTTGGGAGGTGTTAATCTAGCAGCTACCCCTATTGGAGCTTATTTGGTTGAGAGACTTGGTAGAAGAAAATGCTTGATTGGTGGTAGTTGCTTGATGTTCATATGTATTGTCATTTACTCCTCATTGGGTGTTGGTTGCCTGCAAGATTTCTCAAAGTCCAGAAGTGCCGGGGTTGCAATGATTGTTTTTACTTGTATCTACATTATTGGTTTTGCCACAACCTGGGGTCCAGTTGCTTTTGTGGTTGTTAGTGAGTTATACCCAGTCAAAGTACGTGCCATGTCAATGGCAGTTGCGACTGCCTGCAACTGGATTTCCAACTTCTTGATCACATTTTTCAGTCCATTTATCATCAACCAGATTGATTTTAAGTACGGTTATGTTTTCAGTGGGTGTCTCTTGCTAAGTGGGGTCTTTGTCTACCTGTTTGTACCAGAGACGAAAGGGTTGAGCAGCAATGAGATTGATGATAAATTTCAAGGACATAACGGAAGTGACGAGAACTCTGCTAACTAAAATGGGCAGTGTTTACTTGCTGGTATCTTGTAGCATCTTCACATATTACCAATAGATTACCAATTGTCCACTGTTGAACGACCTAGCCGTAGCTCTCTATAGTCTATAGTTTTTAAATTTTGCCAGATTTCCCGAGTTCTGCAAAGAGACTAGCCCATCGAAACTGTCCAGGGTTGTATGGCTAAATGAAACAGCATTTTTTTTCACTGAACGTGCAGAACAGGAGGAATTTCCAAGAAATAATATGCTTCCCACGATTCCCACGAAGTAAAAATAGAGACTAGGAAGAGAAAGATTAAGACACCTCGGGAAGATGACTACAGAGAGCTGTTGATCTGGATGAAAAGATGATTTGAATGACTATGTGAATAAACAGATTGAACAAAACAGGGAAACAGTTCCCGTAAACTTTTCTCGGGGCAAACCCTTCTAAACCATAAAGAGACGCAAAAAAAACACCGAAAACCGAAAAACAAATAAATAGAAAACTCCGTCCCGCAAGGCATCCTTATGCAATAAAACCAAAACCCACCAACAAAAAGAGCGATGACCAATATCTGACAAGCTTGAAAGAGCTGAAAACCGACTGTGTTTCAAATTCAAGCCCGACAATACTGCACAACATAGAAACATAACACCGACGCACTAAGTCAATACACCGCCTCCTCGCAACTGACCAATTATCTAGAACTTGAAGGTCATTCTATCAAGCGCGTTAAGTGCTGCAGCGTCATAATGTGAACCACCGTTGAATCTTTGATTGCTTTTCTTAGGAAAAATCGGTACTTCATGACGACCATTATTATGGAGTGGCGGCAAGTGGATGTTTGACGAAGGTTGTTGTAGAGCTGCATCGCTGAAGGACAATCTAGGAGAAGGTTGGGTGACAATCACTCTTGGCGTGGCGTCCAGTATTGAAGGTTGGGGAGTAGTTGCTTGTTTTGTACTTTCGAATGGAATAGGAGATGAATCTAAGTCAACTGTAATAGTAGGAGACAGTCCTTCAAGATCGGAAGGAGAGCCAGCAGTAATTGGGGATGGTTGAAGAGATAGTAAGTTTGGTGACGAAGCTTTCGAATCACCTCTGGAGTTTGGAGATGTTGCAGCAGACTTGCTGTTGATCACTTCCAAAGTATGTGAGGTCACTGGATATAAGTCCTTTGGAATAACTAAATCAGCAAATACTGGATCTTTTGATGGGGTTCTGTTCAAAAGCTTCGAGGTAGTAAAGTCTTGAGTGGTGGTATACGATATCAAATGTAGTTTGGCACCCTCCTTTGTTGTTATACTGAAACTTTGTTTGATCAAACCATCCTGTTTATATCTAAAGTTAGACAAGTTGAATCTTTCATTACTATTCTCATCTCCAGCTTGTGATTCCATTTCTCTATATGTTAGAAACGAGCCAGTCACTCTGGATGCACTCCATGATCTACCATCAGTCCATCTTCTCATTTTTGCCTCCTTCTCATCCCAGATGAATACATCGCCAGCTTTGATCTTCTGACGCTCTTTGTCCTTCAATCTTCTTGTTACTTTTGGAACCAGTCTTATTCTAGCGGCCTCTAATAGTATGATCGCATCATAAGATGTCTGCACAGCACCGAAATATGATTCCATTGCCTTCTTTTTGATTTATGTGCTTCCTAAAACATTGCAAGCAAAAGGTCACAAGAGTGGATATCGGTGATTTCTTTTCAATTTATATGAAATTGTAAAGCTTGGAGAGAGCAATTAAGCATAATGATTTTTTTCCTTTTACTAAGAATAAGATTTCTCACTATGCTTAGAGCCCCACTTAGATTGCATTTGTCTTGTCCTTAAACACACATACACTCATTTTTCAGGACAAATCTCGATACTTCTTCAAGTCCGTCCAAGTCCCGCCTTCCTTCAAACGAGATTCAGCTCACCTTCTCCGATAAGTGAAATTGTCAAGATATTTGAGGTACTAAGCTTTTATTTTGGCAATTTCCCTCGGGAATCCACCAGTTCAACATTAGTTTCGGTGTAGAGCGAGAAGGCTATGCGCTTTTTTCCATGGCTTATTCCAAGCTGATAGTTTATAGGAAGTAGTTGTTTGCAAACCATTTTTAGGCCGAATCTCTACTTTCGTGATCCGGCAGAATAAAAAAAGCACAGGAATCTAGTCCTTCTAGTCTTGTTGGAAGACCAGTCTTCACACCCTGCCTAGAGAAAACGCGGCTCTTGATACTCTCCAGAAACAGGTCGAACCAAGCTTAAACAGGAACTTATCAGAAAACAGCCTTTCCCGATAAGTTTCTTCAGCTGTTTATCGGAAGATATGGTTCGGTGGTACGCCTTGCAAAGTGTCGCTTTATGAAATAATCTAGTCTAAAATGAGAAAGTAGCCGGTGACCTCCCCCCCCTCCTCAACAACACCTGCTCTTATTAATACAGTTTTAAGCTAACAGGATCTGTAACCGATTGTCCCAGCGAGATATCGTTGTTAAGCAAAGTTCTTGGGATATTATGATCTGGTGTTTTGCTTCAATCACCAATCCAGAAAGTCCACACCATGTGATAAATTTAAGTAGCACAACGATAAGTCCGCATACACAGCGATAATAGACAAATTCTGAATATAGAAACACTGTAAAAGAAATGTTTAGTCAACTTAAACTGCGGGTCTACGCCTTCACACCAAATAGGGGAAGTCTTCTGTTAAGATCGATAAATCCCTTTCCAAGCGTACTCATAATTTCTCTTGTCCTGTCTGTAGTTGGTGGACAACAAGCCTTACACTGTACAGATATTATTAGGAGTTGAATTTCGTCTTCTCATTTGTGTCCTATATTATAGCCTTGCACAATCTCGATAACAAATTGGAGAGTCAACGAAGCTGGACAGGCAGATATCGGAGCTGTTAAAACAACAGCGATTCAAATCCTTCAGAAACAAAGATCAACAATCAGTAGCGGAGATAAAGATGAAGTGCTTCTACATTGTGCCCTATCAATTAACATAACTTATAATAATGGTTGACCCTAACTCTATGGTGATAAAAGCTAACCGACTCCTGCATCAACTGGAGTTTGACAATTGTATGGAATAGGAGGCAGATGAAATTTGAAACTGATGCAACCCTTAATAATTCAGTGTGTTCATTTAGTGTTTGGGTGTCAACTCGGTTGAATGAGATTGAAATGAAACAGTGTACCGACCCATCTTGGCTAAGGCCCAAACTTTGGAAAGGGTAGACAGACAGCTCACTACTTTATCCACAAGATTGATGGGGAGAGGACAAGTAACGTATTAGAACAATAGCTGAATATCGGTAACTAGCGTTGGTTCAATAAGTTACTCCTTTCGGGATGGAGAGCGACTGGTGACTTCGTTACAGTGATTTAAAACGAACTTCCGCCAAATGCAGGGACTCGGAAACTCTTGAGTATTTTTTTCAACAGACTAACAAGACCCGGGACAGGTCTAGCTGTGATTCTTGGTTTGTGTCAAATTTGAGTGAGCTATCACAAAGGATCTTCACAAATTTGGCTCCATCAACAAAAAACGGAATGGAAACAACTCTTTCTATAGCACCCATGGAAAAACAGTTCTCTTCTTGATGGTTTTTTTGTACACACTCCATTTGGATAGGAAACTGGTGTACAAGCTCATTCAAAGTAGTTCTAACAAGCTTTAGTGGAGTGAAAGCGGCTTAAAGATTTACAACCATAGTGTTTCCCAGTCAGGCATTCACTAAAGAAAGGATTTTCATAGTATTTAGGACTCATATTTTACCAGAAGGACACCTGCTTTTGGGTGAAGAAATTGCTCTTGACCAACAGCTAGCTAAATGATCTTTAATTAAATAAGATAACGCGGGTGAATACGCACAGTATTTCACAATCAGAAACATACCTTCATCGATAAACTACTTATACCTCATTGATCATGGCTTCCAAAATGAGATTTCATAGACAGTACTCTGTAGGAAGACATTAGAGACTAAGCGCTCCCAGAGAAAATGCGTCCGTTTGTACTTAGCCGTCTTTGGTCCACGCATCGAGTGAGAAGGCTTTTCCGAATTAGTTGGGCAATGTGCCTGAGATCCAGTTATCTCCTTGTATCTCCACCTGTACACTTTTTGAACGAAGAAAAAAAAACAGTCACAGACGGTGTGCGCTTGTTTCAGATTGCAAACTGGAAATGGCTGCCGGTATAGATATTGTTGGACATTGAGCGAACATTATGATAGTTAGACCAACTGGAGTTTGAGCTTTACGATCTCTTCTTTGAATCTTAAGAGTCTCTCGTACGAATAGTTATCCGTGGTTACATACAGCCTATGGTTCACCCGGTTATGCACCTAGCTCTTTGAGATCACCAACTTTAAACACCATATGTATACGAGTATATTCAAACACGGGGCCAACGAAGTTTCTATAAGGTGCTAAAACAGTTTAACTTGATGCAAGTGTCCATCCAAGATTAAGCTTAATTTTTTTTTTTTTTTTTTTTTTGATTTTCCCACCAGGCCAGGAGACTGGAGGACTGTAATTATTTTATAAAGGGTCTTCTCTGTTCTTTGTTTTTTCCTAGGCAAATCAGTTGTCCCAAGAAGGGTCATATAGTCAGAAAATCGTAGGCGAGATATCACATAAAAAGAAACATATACAATGCTTATAGATTCTACTGAGGGGGGAGGGAAATACAACTGGACGAAACAGAAAAGAATTTTTATGGCCAGATCTAATAAACATGGTTTTTTTTACTGAACTGTTACAGCATCACGCTTAACGTATTAAGGGCTAATTCCAACAATGTCAAGCTTCACCAAAACCGAAAGGTATTTTTGCCTGGAATAGCCTAAATATATGCTACTAGCTCACTAGTAGGTTTCTTAGTGCAAGACTATGTATTAACTTGAATGAATTTCAAGCTGACTACACAAAGTCATTACTCTAGGCGTTTACAGGTAGTTTTTGAGCCCGAGACTCGCATTCTTTCTTTCATTTTATCACTTTTAGATTATCTATGATCTTAGAGGCATTATTCCATGTAGTCAACTACTATCAACCCCGGCTTGCTCACTGTTTCAAGGATCTTCCCTTTACCGATACCTAGAGTAGAAAATTATCAACAGGTTGACACAGATCGACATGCAGTATGATAATTAAGCCATATCATAATTTTGGTACAACTCATGCTTGTGAAGCATTCTACATGATCTTATTATTTAAGCCAGAGACCAGTACTTTATGTGTCCCTAATGCCCAGACCAGTTAGTGAGAAATAAATTTGGACTTTTGCTTTTTACTACAGGATACCTCACCTGTAAGAAGGAGCTGCATTTTATCTTCCGAATTAGCCATACATAAGTTTCCGAGCAATGAGACTGTGCAGATGGATGAAATAAAACAACCGCACCCTGTCAAGTACCAACAAGCTACAGTTGATGAAACAAAATGTCCCCTTTGCCACGTTCCTTTTCCTCTGTGTACTGTTAATTAACCTTAAAGATATATCCGAAGCGCACCTAAAGGGGAGACTATCTCCGTTATAACCTCGGAATAGTCGCCCTCGGAATCAGCAGTTTCAACGAAGCAAAAAAAAAAGCTCAGGTGGTTGCAAAAAGGTGAAGTGGAAAAGTTTTGATGGCTCAGCTCGCAAAGAGAGACTAAAAACTGGAGTAATTTGCACTAGTGCCATAGCTGATCAATTAAGGTTCGCACAAAGATTAGCTCACACGGCCGATTTTACTGTTAACTTAACGCCCATTGTTGACTTTTTCCGACACCCCTCACACTCTGTTTTCCCTCCCTCTCTGCCCTTTTGCTCAATTCCATTTTCAAAACAATAACAAACAACCGTGTTTTTGACGTGTTGTAAAAATAAATACATCGAGTCACAGCCAAAAACAATAACACTGCTCATCGGGTAACCCAATATACAGAGTACACGCTTATAACAAGTACCCTTCCACCATGAACTTCAACCAGCAGCAACAGCAACAACAGCAACAACAGCTCCCTCCTCACTTACAGCAACAAATGCACCTACAAATGTTCCAACAACAGCGACAAAATCTACAGCAGTTTAACCAACAACCACAGGCAACCCAAGCACAGTCACCTGTAATCAACCAGAATAATCTTTCTTTGCAGCAGCAGCAACTTCTGGCTAATCAAAGACTAGTGGCTGCCATGAAACAGCAGCAACAACAAGCTCAGGCTGTCCAGCAAGCTCAAGGCGTTCAACACCCACAATTACCAAAAGCTCAGTCTGCTCATATTCCTGGTAAACCTGCACGCCATCAGCATTCTCAGCATCCTCATCATCCGTTAAATAACCAATCACCCTTGGAACCGAACACCCAGACGTTCACGAAGCCTTTGGAGAAGTTGACCTATTGGAGTGAAAAACTGGCAAAAGAAGGGATTAAAGATCAAGAGGTTTTATTATATGAACAGATAATCAAAAGAGATTTAAATAATCGCACATTATTGAGTAAAGCGCGTGAAGAACAAGCAAATAAGCCTTTTTTACAGAAGCTGATTCGTGATTTGAAGTTTTATAATGATCTGAAGATTGCTCGTATGAAAACCATCCAGTTTTCGAATCAAGGACAGTATACCAACAGTATTTGGGGTGAAGGTTATCAAGGTTATGGTAATGGCTTCACAGATGGCCCTACTAGAGTCCTACTGCCTAACAATAGAAAGAAACCATCAAGACTAAATGACATTAATATGAGTAAAGCACAACTAAAAGTGCAATCACAGCTTAAAGATGAATTTGTACCAATAAGACTAGAATTCGAAAGTGAAAGAGATAGATTCTCACTGAGAGATACATTTTTATGGAATTTGAACGAACAAAACATCACATTGGAAAATTTGACTTCCATTTTAATTGAGGATTATAGATTCTCGAACTCTTTGATTTTTGACGCTATTTTAAGTTCCATGAAAGAACAAATACATGATTATCACCGTCATGTTTATAATTCAACACATGGTGATGATATTAGAATAATCATTAAACTTGACATAACAGTTAGTAATAATGAGCTGATTGATCAGTTTGAATGGGATATCTCAAATCCAGAAAACAGCCCGGAAGAATTTGCTACAGTTTTAACTGAAGAGCTTTCATTACCCCCTGAATTTATCACAGCAATTGCACATTCCATAAGAGAACAAGTCCAAGTTTATACAAAGTCATTATATTTGATAGGGTATGATTTCAAAGGTGGTTTCATTGACGAAGAAGAGATCAGAAGTCATTTATGCTCAATTGTTACAGCATCTGATTACTTGCGTCAAAGACACAGTTTGCCACAATTTACTCCTCAGTTGTTGGGAGTTTCAAACAGCGAGCTAGAAAGATTAGACAAAGATAGAGAACGTGATTCTAGACGAAAAAGAAGACAAGGTAGAGCTGGTCGTCGGGGTGGTCCAACTTTACCAGATTTGACAGATATCCCGAGAACTTTCAGAACCCCAATACCTTCAACCACATTGCCAGGTGGTATTGATTTTGGACCAGATGTTAAATCATTCAATGAGACAATTGAGACTATCAATGTCCCAAATGAGTCGCTTCAAAATTCTGGAGAAATCAATAATCCACATACATCTGTTGGAGTTACACCAATTCCACCTCCTAATGGGGCCAACACTGGCTCTAACAAGTCTACTCCAAGAGTTGTTTCCAAAACTCTTCGCAAGAGGGTTCAAATTTTGCAAAATGAACGTGGCTCCAAGTTAGTCGTCAGTATCAAATTATGAGCAGGCACTATGGTTTGAACGTCATTAAATTTTTTTGTCCCTTTCCGACCCGTACTTTTAGGGGACGAACAATTGGAAAATAAGGCTCGCCTGCTAAGAGGTTTCTGTCTATTAATATATAGAATGTATTATTATTATAATGAACTTGGATTGTGTATGTAATAGATAGATTCTCTTGATCTCTTTCTGTCAAGAATTAAGCGAGGCTCGGGTCTCACGTGAATAGAGACCACCCTCGTACCGTATTTCGCGAAAACAATAAGTGCGTAAAATGCGAGAAGTGAAAAATGTAAGCCAAAAATAACCAAAAGTGCTTTATACTAAGAAAGAAGATATTGGGTCAAAACACCTTGTTTTGTTTGGGAGGGCGATCATTTTGTTTCATTTTATCACTGCACATACTGCACAGACTATAAGAACAGTATTCACTACAGCTTTTCTAGATTCATAGCCATCTTTAAATTCTCCTTAATATTCAGCTTTTTTTCATTGCCTCCTTTTCAAAATTATCGTATAAACAAACAACATGGTGTCTTATCAGAAAGTGAGTACTTTAAAGAAACAGAAATTGAATCACTTTACTAACAGGGTAACCAGGTCCATCAGATAGATGAAGAAAACGTGCTTTATGAAGCTCCCTCTCACTCAGCAAATGACATAGAACTAGATGAAGTTAATCTTGCCTCATTCGAACCTAGAGATCAGCTTTTGTCATCATTTGATAGAGATTCTTTTGATGACGACGATGATATAGAAGATACTTTCACGAATGCTTCAAAGAACTCAGATGACCGCTTGACGTCTAATCACCAAGAAGATGAAATACATAGATCCATCCAAAACAATATATCCTACAACAATCCCCACGTCGGCTCATCCTCTTCTACGGCAACAAATACCTCAAATCAACCACAACAGCGAAGTTCGAGCTCACCACTGTCCATTAATTACATCAAGGACCATTTCAAATTTCTAGGTGATATGTTTAACAAGAACGCCAGACCCCAGAGACTTGGAGAAGGATCGGAGAATGATGGAGTATTCAATAATCTGAGCGCAAAGCCGGATACGACCCCTCAAACCGAATCAGACAAGCCACCTACTTATGAGGAGGCTGCTGCCGATGCTACACCGCCATACTGGGAGAACTCTATACTGGCACCAGGTTTTGCCGATGAGATATTTGTTGATGGTTTGCCCGCTGGTAATATTGTGAATTTTGTATGGAGTCTGCTGGTTTCTTCGAGTTTCCAGTTCATTGGGTTCCTATTGACGTATATTTTACACACATCGCATGCTGCTAAGCATGGTTCTAGGGCGGGACTGGGAGTCACTTTCATCACATATGGTTATAATATGATTCCAACATCAGGAATAAAGGAATATGATGATGCAAAGATTTCAAACTCGAAGGTTGAGCCTACAGATGCAAATAATTATAACGTTGCTGCAGATAGTAAGATTGAGGGTGAACTTGATACTTTCCACTCAAATCTATCGAGTGGATCTGGTCCTGTTGTCGAGGCGTCCCAATCGGTTCTGATGATGTGTTTATCTTATGGGGTTATTGCATTTGGAGTTGCGATTATCATTAAAGCTCTTATTAATTATCATCGTGCTAAGCGAATGGAGCAAATAATTCTTCAGCCTCCAGCAGCATCTGTTGTCACTCCTGCAGAGCAGGTTTAGGGATTATAAATTTTTACTATTATACTTGTTTATGCTTTTTTATGTTTATGTTTGATACGATTGCACCATTTTTCTGTTTGTTTTCATTGTTTTGTTTCTCATGAATAAAAGGAAACACAAAATAGAAGATACACTTTCCTCCTGTAGATCTCTTTACGATGATGGACTTTAAGGGATCCATCAGGAGACTTCACAATACAATACCCGGGCAGTATTTTGGCACATTGTTGGTTGGTCTGTCTATCCGAATCTACTGAATCTGGTTTTCGCGGACCGAAAATTACTGAATGCGGAACCCCAGCAGCATCAACTCTGCTCAAACTGACACAGCAAAAAAAAAGCGCCAAATTCAAAAAGATCATTTTGAACAGCGAGGACTGTTTCAGACACCGAGAAGCTCTTTTCACAGAACCTGAAAACAGAAGAGTTTGCTGTTTCCCAGCCCACTTCCACGTCCGCTACGATCCCACTGTCAGAATGAGCATTCCAAAGGTCTACGGTGTGACGCCACCCATTTCCACTGCTCTTCCGACCACAGCAGAAAATGTTTTGAATGATCAGTTGGTTAAGGAGTTGAAGAAGCAAGGATCATTCGAAAGTGAAGAAGAAACAAAGAAAAGAGCGGAAGTGCTACAAATATTGCAGAAGCTTGCCCAGGAATTCGTGTACAATGTGTCTAAAAACAAAAACATGAGCGAAGGTATGGCCAAAGATGCTGGTGGTAAGATCTTCACTTTCGGTTCTTTCAGATTGGGTGTCTATGGTCCAGGTTCTGATATCGATACCTTAGTTGTTGTGCCAAAGCATGTTACCAGAGATGATTTCTTCACTGCCTTTGCCGATATACTAAGAACAAGACCTGAGCTAGATGAAATCGCAGCTGTTCCTGATGCATACGTTCCTATTATCAAGATAAAATTTAGCGGTATTTCAATTGATTTGATCTGTGCTAAACTGGATATTCCTCAAGTTCCTCTAGATCTAACATTGAGTGACAAGAATTTATTGAGAAACATTGATGAAAAAGATTTACGTGCATTGAATGGTACAAGGGTTACCGATGAGATTTTGCAATTGGTTCCAAAGGCCAATAGTTTCAGATTGAGTCTTCGTGCAATTAAGCTATGGGCTCAAAGGAGAGCAATTTATGCCAATGTCTTCGGTTTTCCTGGTGGTGTAGCTTGGGCCATGTTGGTTGCTAGAATATGTCAACTATACCCTAATGCTGTTGGTGCTGTTATTGTTTCTAAGTTTTTCCACATTTTAACACAATGGAATTGGCCACAGCCTGTTTTACTAAAACCAATAGAGGATGGTCCTCTGCAAGTAAGAGTTTGGAATCCAAGAGTATATCCACAAGATCGTCAACATAAAATGCCAGTTATCACCCCTGCTTATCCATCGATGTGTGCTACTCACAACATTAACGGTTCCACTCAGAAGATCTTGTTGCAAGAACTAAGTAGGGGTGCTGAAATAATGAATGATATTGTACAAAATAAGAAGTCATGGAGCGACCTGTTTGTTAGACATGATTTCTTTTTTAGATATAAATTTTACCTAACGATAATAGCTTCAACGAGAGGTGATGACGAGCAGCATTTAAAGTGGAGCGGGTTAGTTGAGTCTAAACTGAGGTTACTTGTTCAAAAGTTGGAAGTTTTCCCTGGAGTTAATCTGGCGCATCCTTATGTTAAAGAATTTGGAAAGACTTATGTCTATGAAACAGAGGAAGAAGCTAAAGAAATTGAAACCAAGTTTGGTAACTTTGCACATGAGGAAATATTAGCCAAATACAAAGAAATCACAGATGAAAACAAAGATGAGCCACTAACAGAAAACCAAAAGAACCTTCACCTTACCGCGTTATACATAGGTTTGGATATCACGGTTAACAGCGAAGAAAAGAAATTTGATATACATGTCCCATGCAATGACTTCTTCAATATATGTCGCTCATTCCCAGAATATAGTGATGCCTCAGTCTATTCGATCAGTATAAAGCATGTTAAGCTCTATGATTTACCAAGCTTTGTTTATACTGATGAGGAAGTCAGACCATTGAAATCAAAGAAGAGAAAAGGTGCGAAGAATGGAAAGACCACAAAGAGACCTAAATCAGTACAAGCTGCTCCAGGTGAACAATTAGCGATTGATAAGATATCAACAGAAGCTTAAGATTGCTTTAAACAAGAAGCACGCAGAAAAATAGTAGATGTTTATTGAACCTTAAATAACAACTCCCAAGTTGTATTTGATGGTAAAATTGAACCAAAGTGTAATTTTTAATAATCTGTCGGTGATTTTAAATTCATTGAGTTGAAAACCTTCAAATGGAATTGAGAAGCACTCTATATTAATCGTCTATTCATTTCCTTTGAATGATTTTTGAGTAAAAACTAACACAAAAAAGTGCACAGTTCAGAAAATACATGGCACGTACCAATATATTAATGAAGTTACTATCTACAGTAGTTTTCAAAGTAGTATGGAATGAATATTCAAATGCAATAATGATCTTCTGATACCCTTCAAAGATTTCTACCCTAATACAACTAGAACTTTTTCATAGATTGTAAAGACGATACCACCACTGAGGATCAATCTACCTAGTCTTGGTGTAGCACCTTTCCAGAAGGTCAATACGCCCTCTTCTTTGAAGATCTTAACAAAACAGTTCAAAGTACTAGAGTATTTCTCACTAGCACCTAAAGCCTGCATTCTTGTCTTGACGGTATCTATAGGCATGGTCGTGTAAACAGTGACTATACCGGAGAAGGCACCGACGACAAAAGTCAATGTTGAACTCAAAGGTTGAGAGGCTGGTGTTCCAGAAGCTTGCTGAATTGAACTTTTAATTTTGTTATAACAACCTAATCTGACAGCTTGGTTTGAAGCCTGTCTTAAGGAAACGGGTAATATACCCGCATATAGGCCTTTGATTCCTAGATCTTTAATACATTTGATCGAGGCAAAAGCACCTGATTGGTATCTAGGTTGTGCAGCCTGTTTATCATCGATCAATGCTGTCTTGATGGCTTCAAAGGGAGTCACTGCAACAAAAGATTCTAATAGACCGGCACCTAGACCAGCAAGAACACCTCTAGGACCTGATAGTTTGCCATCTTTATCAGCTAACAACTTCTTGATGGAATCAAACCCCAAGAACCTGACACTGGCCTTGACGGTATTTCCAACAACGAAAGCTGGACACCCAGTATATAATGCAGAGACACCTTGAGTTCTAGCAGTGTTATAAATAAGAACTAATGGATTTCTTGATGCTTTGGATGATTTATCTATGAGTTGCAATCTGGTCTTTGCAAATTCAAATGGATACTGTCTTTGAGTTAGGTTAAGTTTCCTTAGTTGAAGAAATCATAGTACTTACTGTGATGACACCCTCAACACCACCTGCGATACCACCTGCAATGAAAGAGTGGAAAGGATCTATTTTCTGTGTGAGCTTGTTAGGGAGACGCCCTTTCAATATAAAAAAACTGGATATGGGAGAGTCATACTTTCTGGTCTGTAGCTTTATTACTCATCTTGCCTTGGCTATACACCGAATAAAACAGTACCCGAGATGGTCTTGATAAGAATGATTCATACTTAATTTTTCACTTTTCGCGAAATGATGAAGTACGTAATATATTACTTAATCTTCTTTTTATCTGTTTGTTTTTGTTTTGTTTTTGTTTACATTTGGTTTTGTGGAAACCTTCAGAGCACATGTCAATAAAGAGGGCATAAACGCTATGAAATACACAAAGGAGCAACAGAATAAACTGATACAGAGATTTGAGCTGCAGAGTATGTACTATGGACAATTTTGATGGGCCGTTTAGCCTTTCTATGACTTGGTTTACTTGATCCTGGTTACCTTTCATTCATGGTCTTATACATAATCATGGCAAAAACACTCAAAGACCAACAAGAAAATACTTCTGTAGGACTTAAAACTAACTTTTTAATAGGAACTGAGAGAAGAGCTGCTCTAGCAGCCGAACTTTCCAAAATTGGAGATATTTTTGAAAACAAGATACGAAGAAGGTTGAATCTAGTCCCTAAAAAGTTCGCAGAGTTAAGGATCAAAGATATTTTATCTGTGGAGAGAGATCATAAGATTAAGATATACCAGCTAATATCAGATGTAGATAAGCTACACCGAGAGCAAGTAAGAACTGTCAGTCGGGACGACCAGATAGAAGACGAGATAGAGCAACTGAACAAGAAAAGAGTTGAGAACGTGAAAAAGTACAAGAAGAGGAAAGAAAGTATTGCGCTAAGTGGACGCGTGACTAAACCAAAGGTTAGCAAGAACTAGAAACCAGATATTGAATATAGGTCGATTGTTATGACTGTCTAGATATGCAATGTAGTTCAATCACATGATTATTCACGTGATATTCCCACCACTTTTTTTTCTCGTTTCCGAAAAGCGAGAAAAACTTTCCAAGTGGGTCAAAAATCATGATCAATTTTAGAGAACAAATTAAATTATGGAGCAGAGTTTTGTGCAGTAATTTCCCTTTCAAAACGCCTTTATCACCAAATAATCGCTTCCATCAGCGAGCACTCCACTCTTTGTCTCCCCATCAACTCTTCCACTAGTTCTTGCTCTAAAGTCCTGCTCGACTCCCCCATCTGGCATCACCTTATTGGCGGACTTTAACCATTAGAAAACCCAAAACTAAAATTGCCTATATAAACATAAACAGAAAACTCATCTCTTTCACACCAAACACCCAGATTTTCCTCTTAATTTCCCTTGCCATCACTTGTGCTTAATGCCTTCCCGATGTCTTCAAAGAGCACGTACATCGAGAATACAAAGATCACAACCCTCATAAACAGTACACACACAAAGATCCATCCAGATGACTCCACTCCCTTTGAGGCGAAAGCATCGCTTGACAAGAGCTCTGCTGAATACATTATCAAAACGGGCGTTGCTGGGGGTCTTGCTGGGTCCAGTGCTAAAACTCTGATTGCCCCACTGGATCGTATAAAGATCTTGTTTCAGACATCCAACCCTGTTTATAAGAAGTACACTGGTTCATTTGTTGGTCTATTCAGGGCCGCTCATCATATATACTTCACCGATGGGCTTGCCGGGTTCTTCCAGGGTCACTCTGCTACTTTACTGCGAATCTTCCCGTACGCTGGGATCAAATTTGTTGCCTATGAGCAGGTGAGAAGGCTGCTGATTCCTAGCGAGCAGTATGAAACCTCCATTAGAAGACTCTTATCCGGGTCCATCGCTGGTCTGTGTTCAGTATTTTTAACTTATCCATTGGATCTTATCCGTGTTAGATTGGCGTTCCAAACAAAGAAGTTCGAGGCCCAGTACGTTAAAGTGCAACACAAGGACCATTTCCATAAGATCAGAGAGGGAAGGTTGGTGACTACCATTCTGGAGATTTATAAAGAACATCCAACAGTCGCCAAACAATTCTTTGTAATCAACTATATAAAGAAAACGCTGCCTGCCAGAATATCAAGCCTCACTAACTTCTACAGAGGATTTCTTCCAACAATAATGGGAATGGTGCCTTATGCCGGTGTATCTTTCTGGACACATGACTTTGTTCATGATGTCTTGAGATTGCCAATGATCTCCCCATACACAGTTGATGAAACAGCCATAAGGCCAAACCTAACAGCACTGTCATCAAGACCACCGCCACAACGGAGACAGAGAACACCATTATATTCATGGGCCCAGTTGTTGGCTGGTGGTATCGCCGGTATGTTCTCACAGACAGCTGCATATCCATTCGAGGTTATAAGGAGAAGAATGCAAGTTGGAGGTGTTAACAATGGTGAGTTTCTAAGTATAGCATCCATATCGAAGACCATATGGGCTGAAAAGGGATTTAGAGGGTTCTATGTTGGTCTGAGTATCGGTTATATTAAGGTCATCCCAATGGCTGCTTGTGCATTCTACGTTTATGAGCGTTGTAAGTTCCACTTGGGCTTATGAATTAGTGGCATATATATGTGTGGTATATTTTGGTTTTTTTAATTAGAAGCTTTGGTATGAGCTAAAGTTCAAAAAGTGAAAGTTATGTTTTTAACTGTCATTAGCATATGTCAATATTATGAGTTTACGGTATTATTATTATTATTATTCAGTTTTGTTGTTTATCATGAGATAAATTCTATATATATTTATCATTAGTCATTAAATGTTTTGGATTACAACTTGTGTAAGCTATTGAAATTGTAGTTCACTTACTACTTGTGTTCATCAACTCTTCCAAGACTGGTATACTCTTAGCCATATTCAACAGGTCTTTCTTGATGACTGTTGAAGCAATCCTAGCATTTGCAAAATTCGAATTCTTTATGGTCTTCCTCAAAACGCCAATACTCTCCATATTACTTACAATTTCCAAGAACTCACCTTTCTTCAAAACACCAATCAAAGTATTTGCACTTGAATTTCGAACATAATACTCAAAAAATGCATTGAGATCTAAGACTTTGAAAGGATTGTCATCCTCAGCTTTCACCAACATACAAAGCATGATCTTCTGCTGTAAGTTTAATGCTTGTAGCTTTATAGCCTGGTTTTGATTGAAAACGTTAGAACATACTTTAGCTATATGGGATATTTTGATTTGCGGAGCACTGAACTCGTCATAATCTGTAATATCTACCTTCTTATTACCTTCTTGGACCACCATTCCATTTTGTTTAAGACCTCTTTCAACCAATTCAATGGCATTACGGCATATATCTAATGCCTTTCTTAGATCACCTGAGTTAGAGGCGGATTTCTTGGAACATAATTGAATGGCGCTAGGGTGGAACAGTGGAACATGGGTTGATGTTGGATCAGAGTTTAGTAATCTTAGTCTCGAACGAATGATGGATGCAATTTGGTCAGCTGTATAAGGCATGAAAACAAGAGTATTTGGGTTCAAGCCATTTGTCTTCAATCTTGGTAATAATCTATCAACCATGTCTAAAGCATTAGAAATACCAATCAACATCAAGTTGGTCTTCTCCAAGATGGTCCAAGCAAATAACTCAAACAAGACCTGTTGATCTTCAGTGATCAACTTATCTAACTCATCTAGCACAATGATGTTCATATCACTGAATGAATCATTTGATATTAGATCCAACAGGTCATCTTTTGCATTTCTTAGGGAAGTCTTTCTGTTTGTTAGGTTGGAATAGATTTCACTAAAGATACCCTTAATGTTATTAACAGTCATGCAATTTATATAAGTATAACCAACTTTATAATCCACCCCATCAATCTCCACAGGTCTCACAGCATTGAACGCTTCAGTGTCAATGAATTGGGAAAGTGACAAGTTGATCTGAGCAGTTTTCCCAGTGCCTGGAGGACCACTGATGTATAATGAGGTTGATCTTTTTTGAGTGATGTTCTCAATAAGAAATTCCTTCATAGCCTGTGCTTCTAAATGACGTTCGGGTAATGCATCGATATCTCTTAGTCTATAGCTTCTATGAAAGAATGATTTGGCATTCGTATAGATTGATCTCTTGCGTGGGGTGGATGGTGGTGTGATTGGGTTCACGTTCTCTTTGTTTGATTCTTGATCTGATGATGAGGAGTAGAGCAACAGTTTTTCCTTGACTGGTGTGATAAATTCAAGCTTTTTAGCTGCTGGGTCTTTGGATATGAGGTTTAATGGCTCCTTTTTCACAGGAGTTGAAGGTGGTGAGACAAGTAAAGAGGATTTGGGTTCATGAAAGTTCAACCTCTTGACGGGTGAGGAGCGTATAAGCGATATGGCTGGTTTGTTAATAACAGACTTTTGCGGAGTAGAAGGTGGTGTTCCAACTTCTAAGGAAGGTTTCATGAACTCTTCTCTTGAAGTGGTTGTGACAATCTTTTTTTTGGTTGGACTGTCAAGATCGTAGTTTATTGTGCTTCTTGTTCTCTTTTTTGAAGATGTTGGTGTCTTCATCTGTTCTGTTAACTGTTCCTGTAGTTCACGTAGCATCTTGGGAGCCTTCTTTTTCTTTGGAGTCGTTGGCTCTTCGTTTATAGTAGATTCACCGTGTGAAGAAACCTCATCTTCGTAAACAGATGAAGTGGTGGACGTGGTGGTGGTGGAAGTTGACTGGTTACTGCGAGGAATTGCAGAGGAGATAAGAAACTCAAATAGGCCCATCTTGAGCTTTGATGATTATTGATGGCGTTTGTCTACTGAACAAGACACTGTCAGAAAAGATCAATTGGCGTTCTTTATGGTCTTTATTCAAATAAAATTTCAGTACGCACTCGTCTTTTTGTATATGCACGTTATAACCTTTCCGAAAGTGGATAATTACTTTTACCCTTTTTAGACAAAACGAAGCGCGTCAAGACGCGTTAACGTGAAAATAGTCGGAACTCGCGTCGTTTTCGCAAATCAGGGCAGTAGGCACTAATTCGGAAGATTTTTGTGCCATTTGGCGAAATAGCAGCTCTCTCTTTTTGCGTTGCTCCTAAATCAGGAGAAGAAAAAAGAGGTCTCTGGTTTACTTAACAAACTTATATAAGCTAAGCTATTCACCGTTCATTGAGAGAAATCTATTCAATTGGTTGTTCAAAATGGGATTCTTTGACTCTTTAAACTCAGTTGCTGGTGATTCGACCTTTTTAAATGGGGTTTTGTACGCTGCTTTAGCCTTAGGTGTTCTAAAATTGACCACGCTGACCTTGAGTTATACTGCTCTGTTGTTTGATCTCTTCATCTTGCCTCCTGTCAACTTCAAAAAATATGGTGCTAAAACTGGCAAATGGGCTGTTGTCACAGGTGCTTCTGATGGGATTGGAAAAGAGTATGCCTTACAATTGGCTAAAAGAGGCTTCAATATTGTTTTGATTTCAAGAACTCAATCCAAATTAGATGCATTGTCGAAAGAAATCGAAAAATATAATGTCCAAACAAAGGTCTTAGCTATTGACTTTGCTGCTGATACATCCTCTAATTATGAAGCAATTGAAAATTCAATCAGACCATTACCAGTCACTATTTTGATTAATAACGTGGGTCAATCACACTCTATTCCAGTTCCATTTGCTGAAACATCCGAAACAGAATTAAGAAACATCATCACTATTAATAATACAGCTACTCTACGTACAACCCAAATTATAATTCCGTACATTACAGAGACTGTCAAATCTAATAAGGGTACTCGTGGTTTGATCTTAACCATGGGGTCATTTGGTGGTTTACTACCATCGCCACTACTAGCTGTCTACTCTGGTTCCAAAGCATTCTTACAAAACTGGAGCTCAGCTCTATCAGGTGAATTGGCTTCTTCCAACATTGATGTTGAAATAGTTATCTCTTACTTGGTTACGTCTGCCATGTCCAAGATTAGACGTTCTTCAGCTGCCATACCTACTCCAAAAGTGTTCGTTGCTTCCGTCTTGAAATCCGTAGGCCGTCGTGGTGGTGCTCAAGATAGATATGGTACTAATACTCCATTCTGGGCACATGCTCTGATGCAGTGGTGGATTGACAACACTGTTGGTGTTTATAGTAAAATTGCCAACACAATCAACCTAAAATTTCACAAAGACATCAGAACAAGAGCCTTGAAAAAAGCTGCCCGTCTGGCTGCTGACAAAAAGGACTGATTACCCTCACGGTTAACTTCAGGACCCTTTTGATGCAAGCCATGCACAATATAAAAAGATCATTTATATACCCTGACTCGATTTTTAGTAGTGTATTCCCGATTAGGTAATAGTTCATTTTCGTTTGTTGTTGTTTACCTCTTTCGGGGGAAGCACTGGAAAAAACAAAAGTAAGTGAAACACGCAGAACACTGAGCAAGATCTCTCTGAAAACCACCTTCCAAAGGCCCTTTTCTGTGCATTTCTTGTATCGATCATTTTCTTGTTTGAATCAGAGTCCAATTCTGACAGAAAGACCTTTTTTCCCTCGTTGAATCTGCCCTTTTTGATCCCATTTTCTCAATCCTTCCACTCTTTGTGATCAGATCTCTCTGACTTTAAACACACTCCTTCTTCACACTGCAAAATGGTTGATCTTTCCAACTATCAGCGTCTAGAAAAGATTGGTGAAGGTATGTTATCATTGGTGAAGACATAGAACACATTGGTCTTGAGTTTTTGTTACTAACATTTGCGTCTACAGGTACGTATGGTGTGGTCTATAAAGCCCTAGATACAAAGCATAACAACAGGGTCGTTGCATTGAAAAAAATCCGCCTAGAGTCTGAAGATGAAGGTGTTCCATCTACTGCCATCCGTGAGATATCACTGTTGAAAGAACTAAGAGATGAGAACACTGTTAGATTATACGATATCATCCACTCAGATTCACATAAGCTATATTTAGTCTTTGAATTCTTAGATCTTGACTTGAAAAAATACATGGAATCTATACCTCAAGGTGTTGGCCTAGGAGCTGATATGGTTAAAAGGTTCCTAATGCAGCTAGTTAAGGGAACAGCATACTGTCATGCACACAGAATCCTACACCGAGATTTGAAACCTCAAAACCTTTTAATCAACAAGGATGGTAATTTAAAACTAGCTGATTTTGGGTTGGCTAGGGCATTTGGTGTTCCTTTGAGAGCTTATACCCACGAAGTTGTGACCTTATGGTACAGAGCCCCAGAAATTCTATTAGGAGGCAAACAATATTCTACTGGTGTTGATATTTGGTCAATAGGTTGTATTTTTGCAGAGATGGTTAATAGAAAACCTTTATTTGCGGGTGACTCTGAAATTGACCAGATTTTTAGAATATTTAGAATCCTAGGGACTCCTAATGAAGAAGTTTGGCCAGATGTGACCTATCTACCAGATTTCAAGGCAACGTTCCCAAAATGGAGTAAAAAAGATCTAGCCCAAGCTGTCCCTGCTTTAGATGCTGCTGGTATTGACTTGCTAGAACAAATGTTGGTTTACGATCCTGCTGGTCGTATCTCAGCCAAACGTGCATTAACACATGAGTATTTTAACGAGGATCAACATACCCCTGAATATCATCAACAACAAGCTGTTCCACTAGGTGCCTCGATTTACACCTGAGGATCAGAACTTTTGTTGTTTCTTTTTTACTCTACATCTAGTGCAATACCCTTCCCTTTAGCTTTTGCTTAAATTTATTCATATTATGATCCTTTTATAAAGGATGCCCTAACTTTATGGTTTTATATCAGTTCATAAAGTATAGTTTCTAATTCTGATGGCATTTTTAGTTTCTTAAAAAAGAAAAAAAAAAAACAATTACAATTAATTATATGTACATGATCTATCAGTTTCTATCTAAAGTTTTCATAATATTCTTCCTCTTTGAATCGCTTCTCAACCAATTTAATAACACTCTCATCATACACATCTGTCAACTCTTCACCACCGTTTAGAACTCGGTCTTCGTGTTTCTTTTGTTCTTCTTTGGTCATAACCACAACATTTGTTAGACTGACAGGTTTCTTGGGGTCCCATTTAGATAAAGTAAGTTTGGTTGAATAACCAGATAGGGGAGATTTACCTCTGAAAACTTCTTCAACAATATATGGAACATCTTTTAAAGCTACTGGAACTCTTTGGTCTAATTCACCAATTCTTGTCTGCTGACCCGCTAGTGTTTGGAAAATTCCATCATACACTTTGATTCTATTTTTACCCTCAATTGGCTCAACAGGATAGCCTGCAACAGTTGTCAAAATAAATGAAACGATAGATAGACCGAATACAGCAGGCATAGTACCCAAGACAGGCAAGACTCTAACTCTGAAATCTTTTAGTGCACTTAACTCATCTACTTTACCCTTTTGATATTCATGTTCTGGTAATGGCAGTAGGTTGGCTTTATTTGGATCTGGTTTCTCTGCTGAGAAAACAACAGGAATGTTATGTGTAATTCCTAGCTTCTTTAAACGACGTCTAACTGCTCTAGCTAATGAATCCTCTTCGGTATTCGATATATCACCAATGTTAATTCTTGAAGGGTCGCTCTTACATGCAGCACCCATGGAACTGACAATTTTAAGCTGATGTCTAACACTAAAAGCCAACAGATCAACTTTTGTATCAATGTTATCAATACAGTCAACAACATAGGTTGGATTACCTTCCAGTAATAACTTTTCAGCGTTCGGGAGGTGAAATAGTTCATTAATTGGCTCAATATCCGCCCATGGGGCAATCTTCAACAAGTGCTCCTTCAAACAATCAACCTTGGAAGTCCCCACATCTTCTAAAGTAGCAACAGCATGTCTATTCAAAGAAGATAGGGAAACTTGATCGAAATCAATGATTCTCAACTTCGAAATACCTGAACGAATCAGCATGGTACAGACCCATGAACCGACCCCACCGGCACCCACGACAACGACAAACTCTTCTCTGATCTTTTTCATCCCTTCTTCACCTAAAAATGCGTAGTTACGAGCGAGTTGTTCTCTGATCAATTCTTCATCATGTTCTTTTGGTTCAAGCTTCTGTTGTGACGTTCTCTTGGATCTCTGGACAAGGCCATCAGGCTGGAAATATCTATGATACGCCTCCACTAAACCCGCGCCTGCTAGTGCAGTGATAAGACTGATTGCTACTATCTTACCAGTGGCCATGCTCCGTAGTTATATACCACTGAAAGGTGATGAGACTAGACAATACCTCATCTGCATCAAAAATTTAGAGAAAAATCGTTTCTTTTCATCCGGGTAATACTTCCAGATAACACAAGCATCAGAAACACAAAAGACACATCTAAGAGAAATTCAAGGAGCAGCAGTTGTTTAAAATCATTCCTAGCAGATCCCAGTAGAAAACTTCACATGACTTCACTAGCCTGCTCCTTCCCTTTTGAGCTTCTACCTTATCTTATCAGTGCGCACATCTGTCTAGCTGTTTCGTCTATTATATAATCATTATCATTACATAAGCGATGGGAAGTGAAAAACTCGTCCATACATTAATCAAGAGTAAACAATGAGCACAGAAGCGAGTTTTCTCATCGATCATGATGCTCGTTTCAGGCCTACTGAGGCTTACGAATAACACACATTTCTCGTTGCAGCGACTGATACGACGTGGTTTATCATCGGTAAACAATGCGAAATCTACTAAATCGATTCAAGAACGTATAGATGAGGTTCCTATTGAGAGATATAGAAACTTCAGTATTGTTGCACATGTCGATCATGGGAAGTCAACTCTTAGTGATAGATTATTGGAGCTAACAGGCGTTGTGAAACCTGGACAGAAACAGGTTCTGGATAAACTGGATGTCGAGAGAGAAAGAGGGATCACCGTCAAAGCACAAACTTGTACGATGTTTTATAATTATAAAGGTGAAGATTATTTATTGCATCTTGTGGATACTCCCGGTCACGTTGATTTCAGGGCTGAGGTTTCAAGAAGTTATGCCTCATGTGGTGGTGCCCTTTTGCTAGTTGATGCATCTCAGGGTGTTCAGGCTCAAACTGTCGCTAATTTCTATCTTGCTTATAGTTTGGGCTTGAAACTGATTCCTGTTATTAATAAAATTGATTTAGATGCTGCTGATATACCAAGATCTATTGAACAGGTGGAAACGACTTTTGAACTTCCTGCTGAAGAAATTATCCAAGTTTCAGCCAAGACCGGTCTGAACGTAAATCAATTGATTCCTGCTATCATCGAGCGTATTCCTTGCCCGACTGGTAAGTTGAATGATCCATTTAGAGCTCTACTAGTGGATAGTTGGTATGATTCATATCTTGGGGTAGTTCTTCTAGTTCATGTTGTAGATGGATCTATCAAAAAGGGCCAAAAGATCTTTTCACCCCATACACAGAAGAAGTATGAGATTAGAGATGTTGGTATAATGTACCCGGATAGAGTTTCTACTGAAAGAATTAGTTCAGGGCAAGTTGGTTACATGGTTTGTGGTATGAAGGATACATCGGAGGCTTTAATCGGTGACACTTTTATGAATGTGAACCAGCCTGTTGCTCCTCTTCCCGGTTTTGAAGAACCCAAGCCAATGGTGTTCGTTGGTGCTTTCCCTGCTGATGATACCGACTTTAAGGATTTAGATGATCATATGAGCCATTTGGTCCTGAATGACCGTTCTGTTACACTTCAAAGAGAAACTTCTAATGCTTTGGGTCAAGGCTGGAGATTAGGGTTCCTAGGTTCTTTGCATGCCTCAGTTTTCAAAGAGAGATTAGAGAAAGAGTATGGTGCATCCTTGATCTTAACGAATCCAACAGTTCCATATAAGGTTATTCTATCAGATGGTACTGAAAAAACTATCACTAATCCTGACGATTTCCCAGACCAAACTACCAAGAGAATGAACTTTTCCAAATTTCAAGAACCTTACATCGAGGCAATTATGACCTTCCCTCAAGAATATCTAGGTACTGTTATCAAACTTTGTGATAATAATAGAGGTATCCAAAAGGAGATTCAATACCTAACGACAGGTCAGTGCTTATTGAGATATGAAATCCCGTTAGCGCATCTAGTCGATGACTTCTTTGGAAAGTTGAAATCTGTGACTCGTGGTTATGCCTCGTTGGACTATGAGGATGCTGGTTATAAAGATTCCAACATTTGTAAATTGGAGTTATTAGTCAATGGACAAGGTGTGGATGCCCTAGCACAAGTCATGCATCAATCACTAGTCCAGACAGTGGGGAAAGAATGGGTTGAGAAGTTCAAAGAACATGTTAAGAATCAATTGTTCGAAGTTGCGATCCAAGCTAAGGCCAATAATAAGATTGTCGCGAGGGCAACTATAAAAGCTAAGAGAAAAGATGTGTTGGCTAAGCTACACGCTTCTGATATATCGAGAAGAAAGAAGTTGTTGGTAAACCAAAGAGAAGGTAAGAAGAAGATGAAAGCCATCGGTAGAGTTTCCATAAACCAAGACGCATACCAAGCATTTTTACGTCGTTCATGAGCATGAAAACATAATTGTATATAGAAATAGAACCATACTTCTTATTTATAGCATGAAACTTCTTCCAATCCGTAGAAGTTACTACTCACTCAGCATGTCACTGGTTTATCCATAGTTAAAAGAAGGGTTCCCTCCGCGAATTTTTTGATGTAAATTGGCTAATAAATTCATTCCTTCCAGCTTTCCATTATGACTCAAGTCACTTTTGACCTAACAGCTGCATCAAACCAACGAATTGAAGCAATGGCCCAATCTCTAGAACGTCCTGAACCAAACTATTTTGGCGCTGGCCCTGCTGTGCTTCCTACCGCGGTCTTGCAACAGGCTGCCTACGACTTGCTGAACTATGAGGGCTCGGGTTTAGGTGTTGGTGAAATCTCACATCGTTCTGGTCCAGCTGGTAAAGTCATCGACGACACAAAAGCACATTTCAAAGAATTGCTAAATATCCCAGACACTCATGAAGTCTTCTTCTTGCAAGGTGGTGGTACCACGGGGTTCTCTTCCGTCGCTACAAATCTTTTGGCTTCTTTTGTTAAGAAGACAGGAAAGAAAGGTAGAGGTGCTTATGCCATCACTGGTTCATGGAGTAAAAAAGCCTACGAGGAAGCTGCTAGACTAGGTGTTGACACCGAGGTCATAACCGACTCAAAGAAAGTGTATGGCTCCTTTGGCAAGATCCAACCTTTTGAAGAGTGGGCCAAACCAAACCCAGAAGAAACTGCATATGTTTACTATTGTGATAACGAGACCGTCAATGGTGTTGAATTCCCGTACGTTCCACAGTACGAGGGTATTGAATTAGTCGCTGATTTATCCTCAAACATTCTCTCCAGAGAGATTGATGTCAGTAAGTTTGGCTTGATTGTTGCTGGGGCTCAAAAGAACGTCGGTTTAGCTGGGTTGACCATTTACATAATAAAGAAATCACTCTTGGAACAAGCTTCGGACGATGAATTAAAAGCTTTGAATGCTCCATTATCTCCAATCGCCTTTCATTTCCCAACTGTTGTCAAGAATAATAGTGCTTACAACACCATTCCAATCTTCACTCTACATATCTTGAAGTTAGTCCTAGAGAACTTGATCGCCAAAGGTGGCTTGAAGGTCCAACAAGCTATAAATGAGCGTAAAGCTAAGAAACTATATGATGCTCTGGACTCTTATCCAGATCTATACAGCTTGCCAGTTGAGAAATCTGTTAGAAGTAACATGAACGTTGTTTTCACTTTGAAGGGAGAAGGATTAGACGCAGAATTCTTAAAACTTGCTGGTGAAAAGGGCTTGTCTGGTTTGAAAGGCCATCGTTCGGTTGGTGGTTTCCGTGCTTCATTGTATAACGCTGTTAGTGAGCACTCTGTTGATCTATTAGTTGATTTTGTCAAAGAATTCGGAGAATCCCATAAATAGGATAGGCCCACCAGTATATCTGGCTGAGCATTGTGGCTTGTTAAATTATTTCTTTCTTCTTTAATATCATAAGGTAACTGCGTTAATGAAGTATATTATCTGACAACTTTCTGTCTCATCTAATGAACAATGTAACACCAACGCTTCCTTTTCACTCATAATGAGCACGATATTTTTGCAAATTTCGCAAATTTTTGAGCCAGGTTTCCAGTCTTTTAGTTTCACCATTACTTCATGTTTCTCTTCTTGTGATGATTCAGAATTTCCCTGGACGTCTAGACTTTCGTTCCAAGTTATCGTAACGTTTAAATTATTCTCTTCTTCAATATTCAACGCCAAAGATCCTTGATTCGAGCCAATCACTTTTAGGAATCCTGAGCTCTTATACCTCTCAATTCTTCGAAACAATAAGTTGATATCTTCTGGTAGCTTTAGCATCACATCAACGTGATCCAACTCAGGTTCAACTATTCTTTCATCGCTTTCTCTTCTTAACAATCGCACTGAAATACTGTAACTATGGTTCACCGTCGACATTGTAGAGCTTGAATCATTGAAGAACAATGCAAGACTGGCAGATCTCTTCCCACCACTTGCGTTTTTTTTTTGCAATCGTATTGACAACTCATCAGAGTTCGACTTCTCAAACTGTTTCAACACTTGAAATAGCTGTTCAACGTTCATTTCAAAACTAATCGTGTTGTCCCTCAGAGATTCGACTTCATAGATATCAAATATGTCGTTAGAGATCTTGCACCATACTTGTGGTTCTGCCAGTGATGACGAAATGATATTCAGATGTGTTGTCGTGAATCTGAGAACGCCGTACTTTCGTAATGATACTATTGAGCCTAGAGTGTCTTAAAGATCGTTAGTTTGGAGACTTTCGAAATACAAAAACACATCACTCACTTTTAAGACTCTCCACCGAGGACATTGAGATCTTGAGCTTCATTCTTAACGAGAGCTGGCTGGATAGTTCTTACTCTGTTAGCTAAGAAGAAACAGTTCTTTGATGTTATTAGAAGAAAATCAATCTCGGGGACGGTGCTCGGAACCAAAAAAAGCATTATCATAATTTAATAGTTACTGCCAACTCTACAGTATCTGATAGTGTACTTAAGTATGCGCATTCTGAGAGAGAGACTATAAACAGTTGCATGTACTACTTTCTTTTATATGTAAGGCCTTGTAATTACAATTTCACCCTGGGTGTTTCAAACCTTGGTGAAATCGCACTCAAAAAAAGGCATTTGGAGTTCAATATAGCCCATTGTTCAAGGGAAAACTAGTGCGACAACTAATGAAAGGAGTCAGTTTTCCGTTCCGAACATCCAGCTCAAGACTTTGATATAGAACGATCAAAGCCGAGCGAGGCACAGGGCAATCCAATATATAACACTATAGTTACAATGCTCGTTGAACAGAGAAGAAAAGAATAACCATGACTATCGGTATTGGTTCTGGACTATTTAAATGTATAAATATTCCTCAATCCAGATCGACATCTTCATTTTTGTAGTTGTCAAGAACAATACGATAAATGAAACTTGGGGCAAAACCACCACTAAAATAAAAAGTTAGTTAAGGAGTGCAAATTTTGGAAAAAAATATGAATACATACATGTTAGTGATGTAGATATCAATATGTTCTGGAGGAATGTAATCAAACAATGGATTTGAAATATCGGCATGTTGCACGAGATTACTGTTAGAGAAACTAACAACTTTACCTGAGTTACCAACCTCAATCAAGCTTTCACTATCAAAAGGATATGTTGGACTCAGTTTATATAGACCTGCAACGGAAAAAACAGGGGTTTTATGGGCTTTTGCGGTTTCACAAACAGCAGCAACACCAGCACTTGAAACAGTACCACCATTGGCAAAGACAGATCTGGCACCAACAATGACTTTCCCTACTCTTGACATCACAGCAAACACATGACTATCTGGAATGACAACAGTCTCGATTTTGTTTTCAGATAGCGTTTTGGCAAATTTATGAGCAACTTCTGTAGCGTTTGGATAGCATTCAGTGACTAAAACTGTGAATTTTCTCTTATGTCTGGCCTTCAATAAGAACTTTAGTACGGTTTTTGAATCGGGTGTAGGTGTCAGGAGGATTTCGTTATCATGAATCAGATCAACGGCCATCGATTCAATGCCTTCATCGATACTGGATATTTCGTCAAGTAAGTCTTTTATTCCTTGGATTATGATTGATCTTAGATCATGATTTTTATGTGATGCAACTCTCGACGTTGTTGGTGTTGATTGTTCTGAGTTTGATGGTGTGACTTTCTCATCTTTTTCTGATAATAAACTGAACATGGAGGATATCATTGGCGCTGTTGTATCATTGTTCTCACTACTATCAACCTCATCTCTAATAATAGCTAGAACCCTTCTAACGACATTACCACAGGAAAATTCTCTGGGCTGTGCGTTTTGCAATTTCACACCTAATTGCCGTATCTGAGAGATCAATTGCTCTGGTTGATTCCATCTGGCAGCAGAGATGACTCTCATCAGTAATTGACATGTCTCTAAAGCAACATTATACGACCCTGATATTTGGCGACGCTTCAGTTTACTAGCAAAAGGTGTTAGTCATGACTTTTTCGAAGAGAAAGGGAACGTGGCATTCCCAAACTCAAATCCAACATACTCAATAAAGGAATCTATCTGGAAGTTGATATCCTTCACTTGGGAAGACATTATTTACTACGAAAACCCAAAAGAATCTGGGAGACATCGAAGTTTTTATACCAAAACATTTTTTAGGCAAAAAAAAATTTTGGTGGAAGAGAAAACCATGAGAGTTTGAATATTCCGGGTAACACATTACGGCTTCTGGGATTCAACATGAATAAATAACTACTTGATATTCACATCTTTGGGGGCTACGCTAGAGATATGATGGGTATGTAAATATAAGAAGGTCGTTTTTTTCATGATTCATTAGATGGGTCCGTTAAGGACCAAAAAGGTTCTTAATCTATACTTTGTTTTCCCTCCGTTTTGGAGAGATGATTGGTTGGGTCTTCTTCCTCTGTGTCGGAGCCATCAAAGAGTGTGACGAGTTTAGCTCTTTTATTGCTAGTGTTGCTCTGAGAATTCTTGCTAGCTGCTTCATTTTCTGTTCCCTCTTCATCGGAGTCATCGGAGTCTGCTATATCACTCCCTTCGCTCTGATCGCTCCCATCTTCTTCACCAGAATCGATGTCTATCTTGTCTATCTTCATCAAGCCCCTTATATCGTCAATTTGTTTTTCAAGATCATCTAGAAATGCATTATCATCAAACTTTTCAGTCTTTGCAAAATCCAGATCAATTATTTTTTGCAACTTCTCTTTCTTTGCAGCAATTTTAACTCGCTCTGTTTCGTCAAGAGTTGACATATACTCCTCTATCTGTTTCATTTTCTTGATGTTTTTTACCCTTCTACCATCTAGCGTATTGTATAAGTCTTTGGAGCTTGATCGTAGATTCTTTCTATTCTTCTTTGCCATCTTACGGCCGTTCGCCTTCAATAATTCCCCAAATCCACCTTTACCACCACATAAGCAAACATTTAACTTCAGATTTATGAAAGTTGGGCCATTTCCTCTATGGTTGTATGTTGTGGACTCATAAAATTCTTGAATGGACTTGTAGTTACTGATATCGATACCACCCATACTCGAAATTCCAACTCTTGACACAATAGATTGAGGTAATCGCTGTTTGATCTCTTGTTTCAAATCACTTATAGAGGTGTCAAAAGAAACCCTCAGCTCGAGGTTCTCTAGCCCTTCGATACACCTCACAAAAACAGTACAGCTTTCCGTCTCGCCAGCCATTTCCATACCAAACTATCAACTTCTCAAGCTCCTACAGTGTTTTCAGATGCTGTTTAAGATGAGTTCATGATAAAACTAAACTTGATGCGATTTTTACCTATTTCAGTCTACACTACCCATCAAAGCTATTACCCGACTCTTCCATCTCTCGTTTTTCCAAATTTTTCTCCCAAATTTTTCATCAAATCAGAAAACATCAAAACGAGAAACATCGAACGGTTTGGAATCCTTGAGAAAGACACCAAAATGTACTCTAAGACCTTAGTGAGCTTTGCCCGTTTATCTTTGCGTGCTCCAATTGCTGGTAGTAAGTAACAAAATGAAAGCAATACCCTTTCTGATTGCACTTTTTCTCCGTGTGTTGGTCCGATACTAACAGACTCCTATGTTAAAGAATTTGTTGCACCAGCTTTGGCTCGTACTGCTGCCACTTATGAACGTTCCAAACCTCATTTGAACATCGGTACCATTGGTCATGTTGATCATGGTAAAACCACTTTGACTGCTGCTATCACCAAACGTTTGGCCGAACAAGGTGGTGCTAACTTTTTGGATTATGCCTCCATCGATAAAGCTCCAGAAGAAAGAGCTAGAGGTATCACCATCTCCACTGCCCATGTTGAATACGAAACCGTGAACAGACATTACTCCCATGTTGACTGTCCGGGACATGCTGATTATATCAAGAATATGATTACTGGTGCCGCTCAAATGGATGGTGCTATTATTGTTGTTGCTGCTACTGATGGTCAAATGCCTCAAACCAGAGAACATTTGTTATTAGCTAGACAAGTTGGTGTCCAACACATTGTTGTTTTCGTGAACAAAGTTGATACTATTGATGACCCAGAAATGTTGGAACTAGTCGAAATGGAAATGAGAGAATTATTGTCTTCTTACGGTTTTGATGGTGATAACGTTCCAGTCATCATGGGTTCTGCTTTATGTGCTTTAGAAGGTCGTCAACCAGAAATTGGTGAACAGGCTATTGATAAATTACTGGAAGCTGTTGATGAATATATCCCAACTCCAACCAGAGACTTAGAAAAACCATTTTTAATGGGTGTTGAAGACGTTTTCTCCATTTCCGGTAGAGGTACTGTTGTTACTGGTCGTGTTGAACGTGGTAACTTGAAGAAAGGTGATGAAGTTGAAATTGTTGGTTTCAACAAAACCCCATTGAAGACTACCGTTACTGGTATTGAAATGTTCAAGAAAGAATTAGACCAAGCTATGGCTGGTGATAACTGTGGTATCTTATTACGTGGTATCAAAAGAGATGATATTAAAAGAGGTATGGTTATTTCCAAACCAGGCCAAGTCTCTGCTCATACCAAATTCTTAGCTTCTCTATATGTCTTGACCAAAGAAGAAGGTGGTCGTCACTCTGGTTTTGCTGAAAACTACAGACCACAAATTTTCATCAGAACTGGTGATGTTACCGTCACTTTAACTTTCCCAGAAGGTGCTGATCACTCACAACAAGTCTTGCCAGGTGACAACATTGAAATGGAATGTACTTTAGTTCACCCAACTGCTTTAGAAGCAGGTCAAAGATTCAACATCAGAGAAGGTGGTAGAACTGTTGGTACTGGTTTAATCACCCGTATCATCGAATAAATGAGCTAATGATTCTCGGAATAATATGATATTCAATTACAACTTGTCCATAGTTGGGTTTTTTAAGGTTTAAAAGATGTTTTTTGTACATACAAAATATAAATTAAGAAAAGAACATTCATGTAGGTGTGTTTTAGTTTATAGAGTGGACAAATGTCGTAGTAAAGACGTGGTTGTGAGCACCGCCGAGACGGAGAAAGTTTATCTTTTTCTTTCTTTTTTTCTTCGCGCTGTGGCTGAGATATGGTCATTTTGGATAAGATTTTACTAAACAGATGACAAAACAGATATAAAAACAAATCAAACTTTTTGCCCTCTCGTTCCTTACTGAAATTATTTGCTAGATAAACTGCTACTAACTTGGTGCTCTTGTGCCTGGCGTGTCATCCACTATTTGCTATTCTTGAATCAGCTGAAACGACAGCTGTTCCGACTCCCGTTAAAGTCGCGTGAGATAAGAAGTATGGTTTACACAAGGTCTAATGGTCACCTGCCAGACTCCGAGAAACAGGATCATGTAGAAGCTCAGCAGGGGGCGCGCTCCTCAGCCAGACTGCGACTAGTGAGAAGGATCCTTCTACTCTTCTGCACACTTATACCCTTTTCGCTGTGCTTTTACCTGTCCCATTTTTCAACCTTCTATGAATCTATTGCTAGCAACGATCCACTGTATTCAATTTCCGCCGGAAGAGGTATTGACATCAGTCCTTTGAAAAGAGAACCCTCCTTGGACCCGAATCCAAAGCACCTAAAGCAATCTTTGAAAGGTGCTGTTGCCTCTGATATCAATATCTGCTCGGATCTTGGTGTCCAGATTCTTAGAAATGGAGGAAATGCTGCTGATGCAGCTGTTACCGTTGCACTCTGCATTGGAGCAATCAACTCCTTCAACTCTGGTATTGGTGGTGGTGGATACATTGTTTCGAAGAAATATGAAGAAAAGGCTATTTCAATTGATGCTAGGGAAGCAGCTCCGTTAGCAGCACATAAAAACATGTACAAAGGGAAAGAATATTTATCAAAAGTTGGAGGTCTAGCTGCTGCTATTCCTGGTGAACTTAAAGGTCTATATACTTTGTTCAAGTTACAAGGCTCTAAAAGGCTAACGTGGAATGACGTTATCAAGCCTGTTATTCACTTACTGAGAGATGGGTGGGCTGTTTCTGATGTATTAGCTGCTGCTATCGAAGCTGATAAAGAATTTTTTAGAGACCATGCTGATGACTGGGCTTATGTGTTTAAGAACGGCTCCAAACACGATGTTCTTGAAACAGGTGATTGGATAACAAGACCCCATCTTGCTCGCACGTTGGAGCTCATTGCAAATAATGGAAGTGATGCCATCTTTTATGATCCAGATGGACCAATTGCAAGTCATTTAATTAACACCGTTAACAAGCATGGTGGTATTTTTACAAAGGAAGACTTTTCGTCTTATCACGTTGATGTTCATGATGCATTACACACTAATTATTTGGGAAATGATGTCTATACATGTGCTGGTTCGTGTTCGGGGCCTGCTTTAGTTTCTGGTTTAAGAATTATTGATGACTATGGTGTTCAAGAAGGCAAAGATATGGATCCTTTGGCCACGCACCATCTGATTGAAACAATGAAATGGATGTCAAGCGGTAGAAGTAGATTGGGTGATCCATTAACCGATGAAGCAGTCCACATAACCAGTGATGATTGGGTTGAGTTTGCTAAGAGTAAGGTTCATGATAATCGTACTCTAGATCATTGGAGTGAGTATATTCCAGCTTATGAACCTAACGAACCTCATGGAACCACCTCTTTCTCTATCGTTGATGGAGAGAACAATGCAGTTGTTATGACCTCGACTGTCAATTTGTTATTCGGAAGTTTAGTACGTGATGTAACAACAGGTATTGTGCTAAACAATGAGATGGATGACTTTTCGGTTCCAGGTGTTTCAAACGCTTTTGGTGTTCCGCCATCGATCTATAACTTCATAAGACCGAAGAAAAGACCATTATCTTCCAGTGTCCCAACTATAATCGTCAATGAATTGGGCAAACCGGATTTGATCATTGGTGCAGCAGGGGGTAGTCGTATTTATACAGCAGTTTTCCAAGCCATTGTTAGAACATACAGTTATAACATGCCATTATTAGAAACCATGGCATACCCACGCTTGCATCATCAGCTAGTGCCAGATGTGGTAGAGCATGAAATTAGAATTGGTAGTGATATAATTGAGGCATTGCAAGCCAGAGGGCATGAAACACTGTTGCAAGCACCTAAAACAGCCATGAATGCGATCAGAAGATGGCAAGGAGAGTGGCACGCAGTCAGTGACTACTGGCGTAAACGAGGGGAAGCGTCGGTCATTTAATAACCAGTGGAATCACTACGTTGGCCATTGTCATCTTTATTTAGTTTTTTTGTTACTTTTGTAGTTCTCTGAATTCTGAATTCCTATGTGTTTTTCGGTTTTTCGCCCTGGTAGGAAAATTTGATTGGAGATTTCAAATCTCCAGAGAACTTTTGACCCATTTGGACGTCATAAAGTACGCCTCGATATTTCACAACTACCACTAGAGAGATAGTGTGTATATCTCGGTTATTTCCTTATGACTGTCGCACAACACCCGACTATTCAGGAGGAGCCCATAGTCAACACCGAGTACGAAGAACAAGTATCCGAGCAAGATGAGTTTGAGAGATTTCATGAATTTTTGACAAAGCTGAGAGACTGTACAGAACCTGTCGAGAAATTCCAACATGCTGGTGTTGCTCAGTTTCTCAAGTACCAATTGGGCCATCTCAAAGGTAGCCTGTTTGAAACATGGTCAGAAAACTCGAAGTTATACAGAGAAGTGAAAGATACCTCGTCCAATACCACCGTATATATGGTTCCATTTTTATGTGAAAGACCCTGTCTACTATCAGAGTCACGTCTGGTCAACGATAAAGGTAAACCAGTTAACATAACA
This sequence comes from Wickerhamomyces quercuum, assembly GCA_030556525.1. Lineage (NCBI taxonomy): Eukaryota > Fungi > Ascomycota > Saccharomycetes > Phaffomycetales > Wickerhamomycetaceae > Wickerhamomyces > Wickerhamomyces quercuum. Next base: position 59,473 of record JAKTUE010000024.1, read on the forward strand.
TATAAAGAGGTCAATGATAAGACGCCAACTACAGAATCATACCCTTTTCATCCTGGAATTCTTGATGAAGGTCATCCTAATCATTTCACTATTTCCAAAGGTGATTTAGTAAAAGGGTTTCGCTCAGTTAGAGAGGAAATTAACAGAAAAATCATATGGCCGATCTCACAAGCAACTGGATATAAATGGGTGTATTCAAAGAGTTACTATAGAGATAGGGTATATTTCTTAGAGTTCAGCTGTTTTCAAGATTTCAATAAAGATATGAGTCCATCCAAGTTCAAGAATAAGAATCTTGCTGGAATATTCCAGATACAAGACTGCTTGTCATCCATTCATATTGGAATACATTTATTCACTAAGAAATACATCATTTCATACCAGCATAAGCAGCATGTCAAACTGGTCGATATAGTCTGCTCCATTCTAGCTCAGATACTCAATGATGGTTGATTGTTCATCTTCGACAGTCAACTAATTAGAGAAAAGGGGATGAGAGGCGGGCTGAGGCTGTTACTGTAAATATAAACTAGAGACATAGAGTACTGGGACTAAAACAAATTAGATAGAGCCAATCAATTGTACGTTATCATCATGATATATCTTCTGTGCACCCTGTTGTCCTGGTTACAGAATCGTGTCTTGCACGTGACTAGTATTTTCCCTTTTCGGTAATTGTAAACAAAGCAGCTCATTTTTTCTGATTTTCAAAAAATTTCCCAACATTAAAAAACCGATTTGTTTACAAAATAAGTGTTTCATCTTCACAAGCGGAGCACAAACAGAGAGAAAAAGCTGCAAAATGAGAGAAGTTATCAGTGTCAATGGTAAGTAGCCCTCACCGCTATACAATGGCTCCCTTTTGAGCTGCCCGATTCGGGGTGCTGTGACGATTGGAATGGTGTTTGTTTTTGCCAATCTGAAGAATGTTTCAGTTCACGCGCGTTTGGCAAATCAACAACAACAAGAGGATCTCACACATCAAGTATCAACCACCACTTAGAAGTGAAATAAATTACTAACGATTTCTCAATAGTCGGTCAGGCGGGTTGTCAAATTGGTAATGCCTGCTGGGAATTATACTCCCTGGAGCATGGTATCAACCCAGATGGTTACTTACAAGAAGGGTTAACTAGACCAAAAGGTGGTGAAGAAGGATTCTCAACCTTCTTCAGCGAGACTGGTTCAGGAAAATATGTTCCAAGAGCTTTGTACGTTGACTTGGAGCCAAACGTCGTTGATGAAGTCAGAACTGGTAAATATAAAGAACTATTCCACCCAGAACAACTAATCACAGGTAAAGAAGATGCTGCCAATAACTATGCTAGAGGTCATTACACCGTTGGTAGAGATCTATTAGACGATGTTTTAGATAGAGTCAGAAGAATGGCTGATCAATGTGATGGTTTACAAGGTTTCTTATTCACTCACTCTTTAGGTGGTGGTACTGGTTCCGGTTTTGGTTCTCTATTATTAGAACAGTTGAGTTTAGAATATGGTAAGAAAGCCAAACTAGAATTCGCTGTTTACCCAGCCCCTCAGGTCTCTACTTCTGTTGTTGAGCCATACAACACTGTTTTAACCACCCATACCACTTTAGAACATGCTGACTGTACTTTCATGGTTGATAATGAAGCTATCTATGATATTTGTAAAAGAAACTTGGATATCTCAAGACCAACCTTCTCAAACTTGAACAACTTGATTGCCCAAGTTGTTTCTTCAGTCACTGCTTCTTTGAGATTTGATGGTTCATTAAATGTTGATTTGAATGAATTCCAAACCAATTTAGTTCCATACCCAAGAATTCATTTCCCATTGGTTGGTTACGCTCCAGTTGTCTCAAGTGCTAGAGCTACTCATGAAGCCAACTCAGTTTCTGAAATCACCAATGCTTGTTTCGAACCAGGTAACCAAATGGTTAAATGTGACCCAAGAACTGGTAAATACATGGCAACTTGTTTGTTATACAGAGGTGATGTTGTTACAAGGGATGTTCAAAATGCTGTTGCTCAAGTTAAGACTAAAAAGAATGTTCAATTGGTGGACTGGATCCCAACTGGTTTCAAGATTGGTATCTGTTACCAACCACCAACTGCTCCACCTGAATCCAGTCTTGCAAGCGTTTCAAGAGCTGTTTGTATGTTATCAAACACTACTGCCATTGCTGAAGCTTGGAGAAGAATTGATAAGAAATTCGATTTGATGTACTCCAAGCGTGCTTTCGTCCACTGGTATGTTGGTGAAGGTATGGAAGAAGGTGAGTTCACTGAAGCTAGAGAAGATTTAGCTGCTTTAGAAAGAGATTACGAAGAAGTTGGTTTAGATGTTGATCAAGAAGAACCAGAAGAGTACTAAATGTAAATCATTACTTTAACATTTTTTGATACCCCTTGCTTTTTTTTGAGAGTCTATAAGTTGGTTATGGTTCTTTAAATCTGTCTATTCTTATTAATCTCGTTGTTCATCCTTTTCAGTCTAATTATTTGTTTTTGCGGTTGGTTATTATTTCACTTTTATATCTCTTTTTTTTACTTTAATGAATCATATAGGTCTAATTAATTGCTAATTATGTAGAGCTACAAGAATACTTATTATGAGCTAAGGCTGAGATAATCAGCACATTAGTTATACAGATCACCATTGAACTAGAACAAATTCCCCTCTGTGCCACATACTCTTATCATGAACAGATGTAATATCAACAAGGTTTGTAACCTGGAAAAGCACTCATAGATAATCCGCTCTCAACTCTCTCTTCTATAAATCAAAAAACGCCTTCAAACTCGATTTACCCATTTTTGCGACTTTCTTCTTCACAACAATTGACTTCCCACTGGTGTTCCCATTTCTAGGAGGTTCCTCAGTCTCTAACTTCCTCTTCAGTACTAGTCCTTGACGAAAAGTCTGTATAGTCCCCAGGTTCCATATATGATTGTACTCTTCTTGCCTATCGGCGTACATCTCATTATAAGCATGATTTACTATGTTGAAGTCCAAACACATGGTTCTTTGGGTGGGCAGTACAGAATGGTCCTGTATGCCATGAGTTCTCAAGATTGTGAATGTCTTCATTCCCCACGATAGACTGTTCAGTTTTCGATCATTTAACGGCTCCCAGTTCTCATAATCCAACTTGTCCCATTCTTTCGTCATGTTGAATAATGTCACTGACTGTATCTCGATGTAGAGTAATCGGCAATGTTTGGCGACATTCTGTAGCTTTAAGAAAGATTCTTGTGAGATCTGAGGAATCGATAAGATTTGCAGATTCTTCCATTTCTTCTCTTTTAGTGCCAAACACCAACTACTTACGACCTGTTCAGGTAAGTGGTTTATTCTTGAGATGTTCAAGCTTATCAGGTTCGTCAAGTTCGTCAAGTCCAAGTATTCGTTGTATGCTAAAGGTTTTGCGAGTTCAAGTATTACTAGGTTCTTGAACCTACTCAGATTCAAAGAGTTGATGAACTGCGGGAGTCTAACATTACTGAAAAGTCTCTCCATTCTATGATTTGATGAGTTTGGCAGGGTCGATGTCATAAGAACTTTCTTTTTTGACACTGGGTAGTGTTCGATATGTGGGTGTGACTTGAAAGTCGGTTCATTATGAAAGGCCTCCGCAAACAGTCGATACATCAAGAATGTGTCTCTGCCCCAACTTGCGATGAATGCCCATACTTCTTTCCAAATATCCCAAGGTTTTGAGTGCAGTAACCTCAGGTTGATCTGATCTTGGTTCTCCGCCAGTTTCATAGCACAGAGAGCCTTCAATGGTTTCATGCCCTCAGGCTCGTCCTTGGAAGATAAGACATTCGGAGAGATCTTGGTGTCCCATGGATAAGACGCTTCAGCGATGAAGTCGAAAACAGGCTCTTTTGACACAAACTCGCTCCTCTGGTAAACCGTATCATCCCAGTTGGACTTTCTTTTGTACTCTCTGCCTCTAGAACTCCCTCCGCCATGCTTTCGTTTCATCACCTGCCTAATATATCCTCCCTCGCTGCTCATTGTTCTAATTCCTCCCGCGGTTTCTTTGTCCCCAACCACGCTCTCTGTCCAGCCTGACAAGGGAGTTCAATAACTGTCTGACCGTGGCCGTGGTGGGTTACGCGAGATCCAACCACCCAGAAAAAAGAAGAATCAGCTCAACGCGTCGAGCTAACGCTGAAGGGAAATTCGCGGGTTGGCTGAGGGTTCAGAGCCTGGCGACCGCGAGCTTGGAATGTAGCGATAGCTAGAACTAGAAATGTGTGGTTTGGGGTTTGGGCTGGATGGAGCAACTGGTTATTATATTCTATTATATTATATTACTATCTAATCTCTCCCTCACTTAATGCCTTCTCGAATCAATTATATCCTATCAATGAGTGTATCATTGGGTTACGCAGCCACTGCCCACACTTATCCATATTGCACGATTGTCTGAGAAAAAAAACTTGCAAAAAGTTCAAATTTTACTTCAAAACACTCGATTTAGCTGTCTTCTACTCCTTGTGTAACCAGAAACCTCTCACTGGAACTCGCAGCGAACATGTCAACAGTCGGCCTGGGAAGGAAGAACCTCACTTTCGCAAATTGGGCTGGGATTTTTTCCTGTAAACCCTCCCTCTATTTCCAACCGTCCTCATTGGATGAAATCGTTGATATCGTGAAAGCTGCAAATGAAGCCAAAACTACCATTTTAACCGTCGGTTCTGGACACTCCCCAAGTGATCTGGTCATGACTAATGACTGGCTATTGAACCTGGACAAATTCAATAAAGTCCTAGACGTCAAAAGGGATGAAAGTGGCCTGTTCACTGATGTTACCGTTGAGGCTGGTATCAGAGTTTATCAGATTAGTGAATTCTTGAAAACGCAAGGGTTAGCCATCCAAAACTTGGGTTCAATTAGCGAGCAATCCATTGCTGGTATTATCTCAACCGGAACACATGGTGCTTCTCCTTATCACGGCTTGGTGTCTCAACAAATTGTCAACTTGACGATTGTCAATGGTAAAGGTGAAGTAGTCTTCCTAGATTCAACACATAACCAGGATATATTTAGAGCTGCCTTATTGTCATTAGGTAAGATTGGTATTATTGTCAAGGCAACTATCCGTGCAATTCCTGCTTTCAACATTAGATCTACTCAAGAAGTTATCAACTTTGAAACTTTACTAAACAAATGGGAAAGTATTTGGGTTAGCTCTGAATACTTGAGAATCTGGTGGTATCCATACGCTAAAAAATGTGTTCTCTGGCGTGGTCACAAAACTGAAGAACCACTCTCAACTCCAAGATCGAGTTGGTGGGGTTCCACTATAGGTAGATTCTTTTATGAAACTTTGTTATGGATCGCTGTTAAGATATATCCTCCATTTACTCCATATGTTGAAAAATTCGTGTTCAGTCGTCAATTTGGCTCTGTTGAAACTGTCGATAGTGGTGATGTTGCCATCCAACACTCTGTCGATGGTTTGAATATGGATTGTTTGTTTTCACAATTTGTCAACGAATGGGCCGCTCCATTAAACAATGGTCCTGAAATCTTGAGAAGCTTAGAACACTCCATTAACAATGCTGCTGCTAATCATGATTTCTATGTACATGTCCCAATTGAAGTTCGTTGTTCGAACACTACTTTCACCAATAATCCTGATAATACTCCTGACTTAACAGGTCGTACCCCATTATCCCCAGGTGCTATTAAAGGTAATAACTTACGTCCATACCTAGACAATACGCCCCTTCTAAATTATGCTCCATTGACAGATGTCACCAACTCGCAGTTAACCTTATACATCAATGCTACTATGTATAGACCATTTAGATCCAATTCCCCAATTGGTAAATGGTATAAGATTTTCGAAGAAATTTTAGGTGCTGCCGGTGGTAAACCTCATTGGGCTAAGAACTTCTTAGGCTCAGTTGAATACATCAAAGATCATGAAAACGTTAAAGAAGAATCCAAATATCTTGATGCAGAAATGAAAGGATTTGGAACAAAAGTTGAAGAATGGTTCGGCAATGATTTGGAAGAGTTCAGAAGGGTTAGAAGAGAACAAGATCCAAATAATGTTTTCATGAGTAATAAAGAATGGGTTATTAGAAACGGTATTGTTAGAGCTGATGAGTTATAAAAAAGAGATGGAAAATAACTGAATTAATTTTTAGAAGGGAATGTGATTTAATTCGGTGTATGGGAGTTTGAAAGACCATTGACTTTGAATCTTCAAATCCTTATATGCGAGAGAGACAGTAACTTCTGATCACTGTCAACTTTTCGATTACTACTGGTCATGTTTCTAGCGTACTCCATTTTTCTTAAAAAAAATATTCTTAGTACTGTTTCCACTTTAGCTTGATTTTGAGTTTCAAGTTTATATTGCTTTTAGTTTTTATTGTCACTTTCTTGTTTATGTTCAATCAAAAGGCGTAGCTTGTCTGTAAATATTTAATTGACAATTATGAATAGATTATACACTGGTTAAACCAATTGGGAAAGGTTATGAGTCTATCCCATTTGTTTCTGACGATTTTCCCGAATAACGAAAAAGCATCGGTAAATGTAATTGAGCTCCAAACAAGCTTGTTCCATCCTCTGTCGTTCTTTTTTACGTATAGTCATAATCTCAGCGTCTTCCCGCAATGTCCAAGAAATACGAGGATAAGAGTGATCTGTTGAAAGAACCTCTTCATGGGATCTATATTCCAGTTGGATTGATCATCGTTGGTACGACCATCATGGGCTATCAATACTTGGTCTATGTTCTTCCTGCTCTGGCTGCCTTCTTGAGCTTCAGATTTATCCAGGCTTATAGAAGAAAGAAATCATTACACACTGAGAACTGGAGATCATTAGAACTGCTAGATAAAACTATTATTTCCAGAGACTCTGCCATCTATAGATTTGGTCTCATTAGAGAAAATGAAATCTTGCAAGTACCAGTTGGTCATCATGTTGCTGTTAATGTTGATGGTGACATTCGTTACTACACCCCAATATCCTCCAAGTTTGATGAGGGTTTCTTTGACATTCTGGTCAAATCATATCCAGATGGTAAAATATCCAAATATTTCGCTTCTTTGAACCCAGGTCAATCAATCAAATTTAGAGGGCCTGTTGGAAGATTCAAATATGCAACCAACAATGCTAAAGAGATTGGTCTAGTCGCTGGTGGCTCTGGTATTACTCCAATTCTGCAAGTCATTGGCGAGATCACTACTAATCCAGAAGATTTGACCAAAGTTTCTTTGATCTATGCTAATGAAACTGAAAATGACATCCTTCTAAAAGAAGAGTTAGATGAATTAGCATCTAAATATCCAAACTTTGCAGTACATTATGTCTTAAACAAACCCTCTGCTGATTGGAAAGGTGATGTTGGCTATGTCACCAAAGAACTGGTTGAAAAGTATCTTCCAGCTCCTTCAGATGACTCGAGAATCTTAGTGTGTGGTCCTCCAGGTCTGAAGACGTTGTTGATCGATATCACTGAGGAATTAGGTTTCAAAAAGGCTAAAATGCCATCCAAAGGTGAAGATCAAGTCTTCATCTTCTAAGTCGTCGTGACTCCTCTCTGAGGGTTCTACATAATTTTACAACTCACAAATTAATGATTAACATCTCTCTATATATATTCATGAATCTAATGGTCCAGTAATCTATAATAATAGCTCAACCTCAGCAATCATACAAAGATGATCACTCGGGTATTCACCCTCATGAGGCTGGCCATGCACAGTCATTTCTTTCGCAGGAGGCATTCTCAATAGCTTGTTGATCCTAACATCAGTAGTTGCCTCAAATTCCTCCAAGCTGTCTACCTGAGAACTTGAGTTCATATCCCAATCTGCGATATAGAATATGTAATCTAATAGGCCTCTCCACGCATGTGCCCAATTTGAGATCTCCGGCTCATCCTTATCATTATCCAAACCTGCATTCTGAGGATGGACGTACTTATATCCAATGGAATACAAAGACAAAGCTCTCATTGGTAAGGAGTTATGGAGGTGTTCCATGGATCTCACAAGCTCTGATTGTTCATCATTGGCATTAAATTCCTCTGGGACAGGATGCTGTGGTTGATTTTCACCAAATTTCTCAATATTACCACCTTCTTCTTCATTCTCTTCGTGATCAACGCCTTGACGTAATTTGGAATAGGTAAATGAAGTTGAACACTCGATTACAGTTTTACAACGTTCATCGTATTTGATCGGCTTCGAAGTGATCGAAAGATATGGGGCATCAAATGGTTGAGAGTTGAAATCACCTCCAAAAAATGAGAACCATTCGCCTTTCTGTAATATCTTGACTCTCTTAATGAACTCTTGCATCTTAGCTAGCATTAAATAACTCTGTCTGGTTCTCTCATAAGTACCAAAAGGATGCCAGAATAAATGTGTGGTACCAACTAACAAACCTTTCTTGTCGGTTTCTGGATATTCTTTCAATATCGAGTCCTTGAATTTCAAGGCAACGACCAATCCAACATTTTTTGTGACTGTTCTTGGTGCAATATCGCCAGAAGGTTCGTTATCATAATCAATATGCATCTTATCAGTTAGTTCAAATAGATTGTTCTTATAAAAAATTGCAACGCCATGGTTCTTATCTCCCCAACGATTATAGGCAGAATCATAACCTAACTTCCCAAATTCTGACTTCCAGAATGAGTTGTACTGAACATAATCAACCTCTTGCAGTAGCAATATATCGCTATCATAATGCTTGAATTCATTCATCAATACTTTTGATCTCTTGGGCCACTTCACGGCATTTCCACTTGTGGGAAAGAGTGTTCTTCTAATCAAGGCCTGTGCTAAAACGTTATAAGTCATGATGGAAACATTCAGTCCTTTTCTGGATAGATTCTTCGGCTGTGGTAACTGTAACAATGGTCTTGCTATGAATTGTAAATCTAATGGGACTCCTGCCTGTGAAGGGTCCAGGCCCTTTGTCAACGCTTCTTTCTCAGCAGCTTGCTTCTTTAAAAGTTTCAGAGCTTCTCTTTTAGCTCTCTGTTCAGCAATGTACTCTGGTGTGATCTCAGTAGGGTTCTTGGACCCTTTCTTCTTCTTGTCCTTCTTCTGAGAGACAGCAGGAACAGTTTCCCCAGACATCTCAATAATTGATTGGACCGTTCAGATGAGCTTCAAATGAAGAGAGAAGGAATTTAGAACATCCATCAACAAACATCATACATATATGTAATATTACGTAATTGATTAGTCATGTAAAATAGGTACGGAAATTCATCTAAATAACTATCTTGGACGTATGTTCCCGTTCTGTAATGTGTCTATATGCTTCTTTTTCTCTGTATTTTACTTTCTTTGGATGTTGGTATGCAGATGGTGCTCTTGGATGAATAGGCCAATAATAGCAGAAATAACAATAGTTATAACACTAAACCATAACGCCTGATGAGCACCAATGTCATAACTCGCAATGATACTTTCCCTAAACACTTTAGGAGCACTCCACGTATACTCGGAGGAGTTGAATGCCTTCTGAATGATCTCCAAGATTTGCTCTTTTGTATAATCAGAAGGAACCGAGAATAATTTCTCCTTTAGGTTCTTCAGTAGGCTGTTTTGGAAGATGAAACTAGCAATAGCAACGCCAATGGTTGATCCTGTTGCCCTGAAAGCATATTGAATAGACGTAGTAGCTGCCTGCTGATCATGTGGCACAGCTGCGATCAACGCTAATAAAGTGACTGTTAGCATAGCAGCATATGAAGCACCGGGAACAAAAAGCTCAATGTATTGGAACCAATCAGGCGTAGTTCTCGATGATCTGTAAACAATATAAACACCTAATATAGAGAAAAAACTCGCAACAATGGAGAATTTCAAGTATTTACCAGTATGTCTCATATAAACACCTGATCCAAAAGAACCAGCGGAGACACCAACAAAATTTGAGATGGTTCTCAAACCAATTTCAGTAGGAGATAATCTCAATACTGAAGACCAATAAACCGGGATATAGAAGATGTATGTGTAGACAGCCATACACGCAAACCAATTGACTAAACTTGAAGACAGAACAGTTCTATTGGCCAACAATTTCACTGGGATAATTGGTTGGACAGCATAGTATAACTCAGTAGCAATAAATAGACCTAATGAAGCCACAGTGAAGATGATCAATCCCCAGAAGGCAAGTCCATTAATCTTGATCTCATGTCCTGAGAAGGAAACGAGAATCATGAATGTGAAGATTGCGGAGACTAGTAAAATGGCACCAATAAAATCAACTTGTTTCAACTTTTCAATTTTAGAACCTTTGATGCCTAATCCAATTGAGCCTTTTGGAAGTTCCAAGTTCCTCCAAATCAGAAAAGCACTTAGTAAAGCAATCGGGACTTGACTGAAGAAAGCGTATTCCCAACCAAAGAACCGATCAAACAAACTACCAAACAGCCCTCCGAGGGACGCACCGGCTCCAAAGCCCAAGTTCGCTATACCTTGATAAACACCTCTTTTTCTCAAAGGAACCAGATCACTGGTTGTGATGGTACCCAAGCTAAAAATATTCGTTAGTATTTGAAGTGTATAAGAAAAGAAGATAAAATTAAACTCACGAAGTCAAACCACCACCACCAATCCCACAGATGAATCTTCCAATGGACAACCACAGCAAAGTATGAGAGAATCCTGATATCAAACAACCAAGAGCAAATGTCAAATTTGAGAATAGAATCAATGGTTTTCTTCCAAAAATATCTGACAGCTTACCATATAACGGTTGGAAAGCAGAGCACGACAACAAGTAGGAAGTAGCAATCCATGACATCTTTGATAATGCACCTATATCAGATGCAATTGTGGTCAATAACGTAGTGACGATGGTTGTATCTAATGCAGCTAAGAACCCACCAGTGTATAAAGACCCAATGATAACATAGAGTTTAGCAGAACTGATTTCCTCATGATGATCAGATTCCTCCTCTTGTGGGATGGGGTGTTGGGCCTCGATGTCTGTTGCACCGTAGCTTGGGTTGTTATTATCCAGTTTTGGTATTGCGTCAATTGTTGAGTCAAGTGCAAGCTCTCTTGCCACAAGTCCTGGGGATCCAAGAGTGGGATCATCCAGTGCTGTGCTCCCGGGCTGTAAAAGGGGAGAAGTATCGTGTGCCTCTGTCATTTCTCTCAGATCTCGTGTGAACTAATTTCTTACTGACCAAAGTCTTTTCCTTCTTTGTTTGGTGATTAACACTCTTTCAAATTTAGTGAGTTTTTAGTGTGGTTGCCAAAAGAGGAACAAAAGCCGAAGATGAAATAACGAAACATCACAGGTCTAATAAAACAATTTAAACTACATATTCAAAAGAGTCAAACAATCAAAAAACAACCAGATTATAATTCAAAAAACCTAAACAATAGTAAAATAGACATATAAAAAAATAGATACTAGTTATATCAATCACATTTAACAAAAATGCAACTGTTAAACCCATAAAAAAAGATAAGATTAATAGTAATGATTAAATCAAAATCAGTATGAAAAGAAACATGGTTCTAACATATAAACTTTGATTCAAAAAAAGGGGAGGGAAATAGATTTAAAAGAAGCCATGACAAGATTTTCTTTAAGGGTATCATAATCAAAAAAATAGTATCAATGAATCAAAACAGGACAGAACAAAACTCAACAAGAAAAAAATCTTCATTTCATTTCATGTCAAATTTTTTACTCCAGAACTTCATCTAAAGATTGTTCTTCTGCGTAATCTAATTCTTCATCTTCTTCAGCAGTCGCATCTTGGTATTGTTGATATTCACTAACCAAATCATTCATATTAGATTCAGCTTCAGTAAATTCCATTTCATCCATACCTTCAGAAGTATACCAATGCAAGAAAGCTTTCTTTCTGAACATAGCACTGAATTGGTCACCAATTCTCTTAAATAATTCTTGGATGGAAGTGGAGTTACCAATGAAAGTCGCGGACATATCTAGATCTCTTGGAGGAACTGAACAAACAGCAGTTTGAACATTGTTTGGAATCCATTCAACAAAATAGCTTGAGTTTTTGGTTTGAACTTTATACATTTCATCTTCAACTTCTTTAACAGAAACTTTACCTCTAAAGAAGGCAGCGACGGTTAGATATCTACCATTTCTTGGGTCAGAAGCGGCCATCATGTTTCTAGCATCGAACATTTGTTGGGTCAATTCTGGGACAGTTAAAGATCTGAAAGATTGAGAACCGATCGAAGTTAGTGGAGCGTAACCAACCATGAAGAAATGTAATCTTGGGAATGGGACTAAGTTGACAGCCAATTTTCTTAAATCTGAGTTTAATTGACCTGGGTAACGTAAAGAGGTAGTGACACCTGACATGACAGAACTGACCAAATGGTTCAAATCACCATAGGATGGGGTGGATAGTTTCAAAGTTTTCAAACAAATATCATATAAAGCTTCGTTATCAATACAGAAAGTTTCATCAGAATTTTCAACTAATTGATGGATGGATAAAGTAGCGTTGTATGGTTCAACAACGGTGTCACTAACTTTTGGGGATGGAACAACAGAGAAGGTAGCCATCATTCTATCTGGGAATTCTTCTCTAATTTTACTGATTAGTAAAGTACCCATACCAGAACCGGTACCACCACCTAAAGAGTGAGTGATTTGGAAACCTTGTAAAGAGTCACAACTTTCAGCTTCTCTTCTAACGATATCTAGAACAGAGTCGACTAGTTCGGCCCCTTCCGTGTAATGACCTTTAGCCCAAACATTACCAGCAGAGGATTGACCATAAATGAAGTTATCTGGTCTGAATAAATTACCAATTTTAGAAGTTTTAACTGCATCGATGGTACCTGGTTCTAAATCGACGTTGACAGAACGTGGAACATATTTACCTGAAGAGGCCTCGTTGAAGTAAACATTTAGTCTGGCCTTTTGAATGTCATCAACACCATGGTAATTACCATTCTCATCTAGTCCATGTTCACCACAGATGGTTTCCCAAAAAGCAGCACCCTGTAATTGAAATGGTTAGTAAACGAGTTGTGAAAAGCTTTGGCTATGATATTGTGGTGGTGGATCTGATAATAAGACGCGTTTTGAATCCATTTGTCTCTCAAGGTGTATCAATATCTAAACCACATTAACTCATAAAAAAAGATCAACATACAATTTGGTTACCACATTGACCAGCTGATAAATGAATCTAGAGTGTATTCTGTTAGTAAATTGTATCGCACCGACTAATCATACACACAGAGTCTCCCACTGTTCCATCCAGCCCACTGTGATCTTTCGTTGTGCTCAAGGGGAATGTTGATGGGTTTTACGCGCCCATCAACGAAAACAAAAACATGAAACAACGCTGGAAAAACAGTCCTTTTAGTGCTCTCAAAAGGAAGAATCAGTCGGACTCTTTGAGCTGAGCTGGTTGGGTGAGGTTGTCCTGTATGGGCTCAATGGCAATGCACGTACGATTTCTCTCATCTTGTTTCTCTCTCTCGTAGTTTGTTTCCTTTGACACTTCGCTGTATTTGGCTTGCCAGTTTTGTTGTTTTTTTTGGTTTTTTGTTTTTTTTTTCTGCTTCCCAAGGAAAAAATTGGGATTTTCAGAATCTTTTTGTTTACATTTCGACCTAGTTGGGAAGTATTCCCCGATCTGGATATATTCAACCTGTAGCCATGACAACTATTCTTGTGTTTTTCGCAATTATTTCCGATTGGGTAATTTGTGATAACAACGGTGGAGAATGGCGAAAACGAATGGCGAAAGGTGCAAAATCAGAGCGATTCGAAGGGAAAAAGAAAAAAATGGAAAATTTGATTGAATTTCTGTTTACGCTCAGTTCAATTCACTCACAAACGGGCCAATTGAACAGCCAGCCAAAGCACTCCCACCCCGTCCTTGAGATACCTCACGATGTCCGCAGCAACAGCCAACACACAGCCAAACTCTCTCTCTTTCGGTGCCTTTCTGACGCAGCTGAAGCCAAAACTAACGGTGAGTCTATTCGTTGGAGCCTCACACTCAATTTAATGGGGGCTGATTTTTTTGTTGATGTTTTGATAAACTGGAAAGATCGCCCACAACAATGGGAGACCGTCAAGTCAGACACCTTTTTTTTTTGCGATCAACAAACAAATTGAACAACTTAAGGAGTGCTTGTGATACAGATTACTAACAAACAACTCTTTGTCCACAGACTCCACAGTTCTTCTGGTTTTTGGGGCATGTCTTCACTTTGTTCAACGCCTTAACATACACTCTCTTTTCCTTTTTCTCATACAATCTATCGAAGAAGTACTACAACTATGCCTTGTTGTCCATCATCGTTACATATTTCATCGTCTTATTCCAGGTGTTTAAATCAAACAAGCTGAGCTTCTTCAGTCCAAGAAACTTACTGGGAAATGATAGCTTCCATTATTTGCTGTTAGCTATCGTTTGGTACTTAATCTCAAGTTACAAAATCATCCCATCAGGGTTATATCCGTTTATCATCTTCTCAACTTTCCATTCGTTGAACTATTTCAAAACTTATATCCTTCCAATATTACCAGTTTTGTCATCACAGGTCAAGAATAACGTTTCGGGTTTAATCAATGGTTTGATCACCCAATACAATGAACAATCATTGATCATTGCGTCCAATTTGGAAATTCTGATCTTAGCCCAATTGACTTTGGGTCTTCCATTGATTCTTTACCAATTGATTAGAAACTTCCGTCTTGCCTTGGTGAACATCGTTGTGTTTGTTCAGTTCGTCGCTTTTATCAAGTTCAGATATAGACAATCAAAACAGACAAAAGCTCTATTTGATAGTTATCTGTATAGAGCTGATGTCTTGGCTCAATCTGGCAGAGTGCCACAAGGTATCGTCAATTACTACTACCAAATCAAACAAAGAGTTACCAGCTTGGTCAAATTGATTCCATTTTAGTCAGACTCACTAAGTTGCAACGATAAAATTGGGAGAGAAATGGGACAGAGAATAATTCGATTGCATCGTGTCTTCGGATACAGTTCATAGATATCTAAGGACATAGACAGATGTGTGAACTTGCTTAGTTCCGCGCAGTTCGACCTGTTTTCCTCTTATAGTGCCACCCAATTGAATCTCTTGATTTAAAAGAGATTACCACTCAACTATAGTTACAGGAAATTCATGTGCTCCTCTATCACTCACTAATCACTTTTATTCGGACCTTCTTCTTTAAGGGAATTGAACCTGTGGCTTGGAACTAATAAATGAGAAACTTACTGATCAGTTGTTGTCTCTTGTGTATATATACCCAATAATGTTAGCTATAACGTATAAACATTCAGACTAATTTAAAAAAAGAATAACTCTTGTATTTATTTATCTATTTCCTTAATTGGTCAATAATTCTTGATTCAAGTTTCTTTGTATTCATATGGACCTGGTTTTTGTTCAACTTGTAAGTCCAATCTTCCCTCTTCAATCTCTTGTCCATTCACAAACAAACCAGCTTCGATATGATCGCCAGGAACAACTGGACCAACACCTTTAGGAGTACCTGTCAAGATGATATCACCTTTCTGTAAAGTCATCACAGAGCTCATCGTCGCTAAGATCTTATGGATTGGGAAGATCATCAAAGATGTCAAATCCTTTTGTTTAACTTCACCATTAATCTTGAACAAGAGTTCAACGTTATAAGGATCTGGAATTTTTTCTTTTGGAATGAAGTTTGATAATGGTAAGAAAGTATCAAACCCCTTTCCAATACTCCATGGTAATCCCTTTTTCTTAGCTTCGTCTTGAACGTTTCTAGCGGTGAAATCAATAGCTAGAGTATACCCATCGATAGCATCCAAAGCATCTTGGGGAGTGAAAGTCTCCGGGTTCAGATTTTTCAAGTCCTTGTTCAAGATCAATGCCAATTCAATCTCATGATGAACAACAGTGCCTTTTGGGATCAATACAGGACCAGAATGTGGTTCAAGGACGGAACTTGATGGTTTCAAGAAGTAGAATGGTTGTGAAGGTTTCGCATTATTCAATTCAGCGATATGGGCAGCATAATTACGCCCAATACAAAGAATCTTTCTGGCATTCTTGATATATTGCAGAGACATTTTCGAAACGTGTGTGTCTTGTTTTCGATATAGTAAAGAAAGATTCCAGAAACTGCTTTGCGGTGTGTTGATATTTCCACCATTTGTTCTTTGTTCTTCGTCTTCGAGATCGGGGAAGTGTGGGAGCATTTACCATTCATTACCCGGTCCCGATCATATCCCCGTAGTACTACTTACTTATAACTACTTAAGTAATAGAACGGACATCGCATAATTAAACGACTGATAAAGCTAATTAGAATATATAGAGACAGTGATATCAAACTCCCGAATCCTTGCAATCAACTGATAAAAATGAGTGCATAGATAACAAAGAAACCTGAACCAAAAACAAAACAAAACAAAACAACAAACCTTATAATAGAAAACAAAATGAAGTGCATAAATCAATCTCCAATAGAAAAGGATCATTTCACATGATAAGAAAATAGTAGCAACTTAACAAAAGCAATATAGACATGACTATTTCTAAATTCTAAATCAACGTCTCTGCTTTGATAGTCCCACTAGGCCCTTCAGGAATCATAACGCCATTTGCACCAACCGGAATCGGTCCCACCTGAGGGGGAGGAGGAGGAGGAACAGGGCCACCGTTCACGACAGGCACCACATTATTGTTATTGGCTGCTGCAACACCTGCATTGAAAGCGGCTATTCTTTGACTCTGTTCCACTAGCATTGGATTTATTGGTTGAACGGTGGGTATTATATTTGATGGATTATTTCCTCTCATTCTTGAGACGTAATTTGTTTGGTTCAAGATTTGTAGGATGTTTTCTAAGGGTGTTAACATGTCTGGGTTGTTGACTTTATTGTTGATGAATTGGGCTCTCAAGATCATTGATTGTTCTTTCAGTTGATCAATTGAACCTGTTAGATTATTGTATTCATTCAAATAAAAGTTTAAATCATTTTCCATTTTGATTAATTGTTGCTTCTTTCTTTGTCTACATTTGGATGCAGCAATTCTATTTCTCTCCAGGAATTGTTTTCTTTTTTCTTCCTCTGTTAACCCTTCTCCATTCCTATCTTCATCCATATCTTTTCCATCGTCATCATCATCTGATTCATCTGATTCATGGGTGATGTTCTTCTTTGAATCAGATTGTTCAGAAAGTTTAATCTTCTTTTGACGTGGTTCATTGACTTCCCTTTTAGGAGTTGAACTTTTCTTTCTGGTCTTCTTCGTATCAGATTTAGATTTTTGTACTTTTGATCTCACATTTTCATCATTCAATGTCTGTGAATCAATTTTTGTAGTTGTTGCTGGTTCAATTGAAGAAGAATTTGGTATCGTTGTTGGTACCGGTTGAACAGTAATATTTAAGTGAGAACTGGCACCATTTGGCTTTTGATGATTTTTGTCTAATGATGGATTTGAACCAGTCAACCCAGTAGCTGGAACGTTTGGATCATTGATGTTTCTTTGAGCAGACTGTAATTGTTGATCAAATTCCTTATTACCAAGAATTGAGCTCAATCCCGGAGTGAAGTTTGGGAAAGCCAAAGACCCTGGCGTGTTGATGCCATGGATCGTCAAGCCATTGAAGGTGTTACCACCTGGAGTCAATCCTGTTCTTAATCCTGATTCATTTGGAGTCAGTCCTGTTCTCGGAAAGCCTGACGACGACCAGCTAGAAGGAACGTTTGGAGATAGAACCAGTGGAGGTAACTTTCTTCCGCCTGGTGTGAGGATAGGAGAGGTGATTCCATTAGTCAGATTGACCGAACTGGACTTGTTGCTTGGTGCGAATGATTGTTCGAATGGGTTCTGTTCTAGATCCAACGATGTCTTTCCAGGTCCACTGGTGGCAGCACTGGCGGTTGATTGTTCCGAGTTCAGCGAACTGGTGAAGGAAGGTAGCTGGACGTTTTTGTTGTCCTGGACGGTGGTAGCCATGACGGGAAAATTGGGTGGGTGGTTTGATGAATTGGCGATTTAAGGACGCGACTGTTACGGGAAGCAGCTCCTTGCAGAGTTGGTGATAGTCGACGTGGAGGAGGAACGAACAGTTCTTGTTTGATTGTTTGTTTGTTTGTGTGTGTGTCTGTGCTTTCCACTTTCTTGTGTTTCTCCGATCCAGGTGGTGACGTCTAGTGCTTTTTTTCTAGCTGCAGCTCAAATCTCAACTCACAAAAAAAAAAGTAGCAACGGTGGCGATGGACCAGCAGGTGGGAAAGTTGGCAGGGAGTACAAGTGCGCTGGTTAGAGGGACTCTGGTGCGGTGGGAGAGAGAGTGGCGACTTGTTAAAAAAGAGGGAGTAGGAGTCTCTGAGTGCTCTTGGGCCCTCAAATTCACAATTTATGTGTCAAAAACTCAGCGAGGCGAGTTGTTTCAGAAATTGGGACTCTGGTGGTAATGCGAACAAGACAAAGAAAGGGCCCCAAAGAAAAAAAAAATTTGGGAGCAAATTGTCTGGCAACTGAAAATCAAAGGGGAACGTTCTCTCTGCGCGTGTCGTTGCCGTTGAACAGAAACCGAGCGAACAAAGGGGAAATAAAACGGTCGAAACAATAAGAATAACAATCGACTGATGTCACAATAACAATTTGTTCTCAGATTTAGTGGAAATCGCACTAATTCAATCTGAAGATTAGGAGTTCTGGTGAGATTTCTGGAAAGCAAAATGTTGTAATTTTTTGAAATTTCTGATGTTCGATGACGAAAATTCATGAAATTTCCCCATTGGGAAGAAGGGTGCTACTCTATGCGGAATATTTCCTGATTTGGAAAAGAAAAGACTACAAAATGGTCATGTGACTGGACGTTCAAATCTCATGAGTATTGAATGTCTGAATCTGGTGGTTCTTCTTTTGTTTAGCTGCAGTTAAATGATCCATCAGAGTATTACCAGAGATCGTTTTTATATTTACTTATTCATATATTTGTATATAATTTTGGTAGGGGTATAAAGTTGACCACATAGATACATGTGTTTGTCTCGGTCATCGCACTGCTAAATCAACATAATTTGAAACATCAATCTATCTATCAATAGTATATCTCTGGTATACCAGATTTTCATTAAGCTTACGAAACCTTCAATCTGTTATTTTGATCTGTAATTTTATCATTATCTATTTACTATCATACATTGAGAAAAATACTCTCAGCTTTTATAAAACTCCAAAATCACCCAGTATCTCAGCCTCAACAGAGAAAACAAAGGTCTTCATTAACCATCTGTACACACCTCTCCCCAATACCCTCTCTTAATATATAGGTTTAAAAACTGCTAAATCTTCTGGCGTCTCATCAAATATTACTACCAAAAACCAACACCTCAAACAACCATCTAGTCTTTTATGGCCCTGCTTTTATCTTCCAACAACTATTTTTTTATCTAGCTTCAAACTGCACCATTCTCTTAGTTCTGGCTTTGTACAACACACGATGACCACAGTTGCTACATCTGATAGCATCGTTTCTACCCAATGAAATAGACGAAGCACAATCAGTACAGATATATTTGACGGTGTTGTTCTTGGAGGCAGTGAAACCTGCAGCGGCATTACCGAGCTGGTTGACGTTTGGAGCAACAAACCCTTCTCTGGACATTGTTTTGATTGTTGGATGATTAAGAAAAGTTTGGATTTGTATTTCCATCTTTTCATGTTTAGATTTTCTTTTTTTCTTTCTCTCTGGAAAATTTGAATACATTCGCGAAACTGTTGCTCTTACCACATCTGTTGATATACGTTCATCAATCTCATACAAAGAATGAAGTTAGATGTTCATAATCCATGTGTTGATCTATATAAGCAGCTACAGAGATAGATAGATAATTGTTGTTGGGTAACCCATTGCATTTTTTTGTGCGGCGAAACCTAGAATAATGCAACTCAGCTCATCTATATCTAACCTTTGGTTTATCACCTCTAGCTTCTAATTTCTGTTGTCTTTTACTCTTCTGTTGACCTGAAGTCGAGGAAGCAGTTTGTTCACCCTCGACTCTCTCCTGCTTCTTACCACCGTATCCTAGCATTTGTCTACCTGCATTGACTAGCCCATAAATCTTATAACCTGCAAAGATTGGAATGACAAGATATAACCACCATATTTTATTAGTACCAAATAGCACACTTAATAAATTGATAATGATAGTGACATAAATAATATCAAATAGATACTCAACAAGACCTTCCTGCGTTAGATCTTGGCCCGAGCTTAATAGTTTACCATTCGAATCGAATTTTGGGCGACCGGTTTTCTCAATGACGAATAAAGAAATGATCACGGGAATACTGAAGACGATGAACGGTTTTGATGATGATGGTCTTTTGAAAAAGAACAAGGAGATAGAGAATATCGTGTATGATACACCGGTCAATATTTCTATGAATTGGAGAAGTTTTGTATTATTTTGGACTTGCTTCTTAGCTGATGCACCAGCCATTTTTCTGTAAAATCTGATGAGTCTTTCGAAATAGAAAAGTTCCTGTTGAAACACAGAGAATTCGTTCGCTGAGTTGGCCCTTCTAGCTTCTGTAAGTCTCTGTAACTGGTCTGAGCTCGCTACTCAAGGAGTTCTGTTTCTTTTGCTGTTTAGTCTGACTTCTCGTGCAATCGATGTGTTGAGGTTTTGATTTGAAAGAAAACTGAGATCCTACCGGGTAAGCCACTACACTCCCTTTGAGCGAATACAAGCACAATAACTACAAACGATGTTGTGCTCCATGAGCACATCTGATAAACAGCAGGTGAATGGGAGACTAACTACTGAAGAATATATAGAGACATAAAATATGAAGCTAAATTAACCAAAACAAGAGTGAGTGATAAGTTTATGTAACAGGAAATTATAACTTATATAATAGGAAAACTATAGAGGTAATCAAGTGATCATTAACATATAAACCTCTCCAACAGAAGTAGCTATAGCCAACTCCCCCTCAACTCATTACAAAAAGACATAGTGGAATGTTAACTTCATCTATCATAAATCAAAAAGGAAAGAAAAAAAAACAAAAGCACGTAACAATTCTCACCCCCCCCTCCTTCTCGATGTTTTTATCGTATATCTTTAACAACAGTTATTTTGTTGACCACCGGAGATGGACTGACCTTTCAAGTTAACAGAGTTCTTGTTGTTACCGGAACCAGTAGCATTAGCATTGTTTGAAACATTAGCCTTGATTTGTCTTGCCATTGTGAAGAAGGCTTGTTCAACGTTGGTAGAATTCAAAGCAGAAGTCTCCAAGAATGGGATATCTAAAGCATCAGCAAACTCTTTAGCAACGTTGTACTCAACAGTTTTCTTCTCAGTTAGATCGGATTTATTACCAACTAATAATTTCATAACACCACCAGTAGCGTATCTATCAATTTCTTGTAACCACTGCTTAACATTGTTGAAAGACTCCTGATCGGTAACATCATAAACTATGATGATACCATGGGCACCTCTGTAGTAAGAAGAGGTGATGGTTCTGAATCTTTCTTGACCAGCAGTATCCCAGATTTGTAATTTGATAGTCTTGCCATCCAGTTCAATGGTTCTAATCTTGAAATCAACACCAATGGTTGAGATGTAATCAGCAGTGTATGTGTCGTCGGCAAATCTTAGTAGCAAACAAGACTTACCAACGCCTGAGTCACCGATCAACAGTAATTTGAATAGATAGTCGTATTCCGTGTTCATGATTTTCTGATGTGGATTGCTAAGATTCCTGTCTTCAAACGCCAAAGGTGGGTTTTATCGCTCTTTATTTCCAGCTTTTTTTTGTTTTGTGTTCAAATTCGCATTTCAAAAATTGCTCGCGAAATTTTGTTCTTTTTTTCTTTAAATTGATTAGAGAAAACTGCAGTTCGCGCATAAACCAAATTCGCGTGTGATAGCACACTTCATATATAGACGACTACAATTAGATACGTATTGTTGCTCTACTTCTGCTTCAGATATAAAAGACTTTTCTTGGTTGAAAGAGCGCAATGCTCTTTCAGCTTAATCTATATGTGCTAAAAAACTAATCCTCAAAAAAAAAGAAAAAATGTCAAAAACAACTGTCTCGCATCTAACGATAACATGAGAAGAAAGGATAGTTCAATAAATCTATCATTATGAACTATCAAAAAAGAAAACAGAGAAAAACAATTATCATATCGTGTCATAAAAGGTAATGCTAGGAATGGTGGTGGTTGGTAATGCAAGTTGAGTATTTCTATTGGCTCTTGTCTTTGACAATAGCACCTAGACTTTGACCCATTTTCACCTTTTGGCCCTTCTCGATATTGAACTTGAACTCCTTTGGTGCTTCAAACACTAGCACAACAGTTGAACCTAACATGAATCCACCAACTTCTTGACCTTTGGTAACAGGATAACCACCAAGAACTTTACTAGCGCCAGAATATGTAGCCTCATAACAAGTATGCTTCTTCACTTTGACATGTTTATTGGCCTGTAATAATTCTTGTTCCTCTTCTTCTTTTGCGGTTTCCTCTTTAAATTGCTTATAATGTGAACTTTCATACTTAGTATTTGTTGTTAGGTCCTTATCAAAGTTGACTTTGATACTTCCAACGTTTGTAGCACCGACTGGAGTCATACTAAAGAATCCATATTTCCAATACCCTAGTAATGCGACCCTTTCATTCAGAACGAACAAATTGGCCAAAGTTCTTTGGAAATAAGGCGCAACACTGAATAACTCTCCAACAAAATGACGTCTTCTTGTAACAACCCAATTGGTTGGAGAATGGTATCTATGGTAGTCACCGGGAGCCAAGTATATAACAGCGAAAAAAAGTTCCTTGTCTGATCTTTTGGTTGGAACCTTATCCTCAATTAGATCAGAAGCAACTTGAGCAACCTTTTCATTTTCAGCAACGGCACCAGATCTATCACCTTCTTCTTTGTAGATAATTTTCTTTAAATGATGAACATTCTTACCTTCACCACCAAGTATATCATCCAAGGTGTACGAGATACCATTAATCTCAGCAAATTCCTCGTGTCTCTGCAAAACATCATTATCTGACTCGAACATAACTTCATGAGAAGGAGCAGCTAGTTTTGTTTTCGAAGCAGATCCTAAAAATGCATCAATAGAATAGGTCATACCTTTCACTTGTTCAATGTTCCCATCGTCAATAACACCAAATTGTAAAACTTGACCATCGCTTGGGCAAACTATCTCGGAGCTAGTTGCAATTGGTCTTGCACCTTCTTCTAGTTCTCTGTAGAAAAAGTCACTCAAATTCTTATACTTTGTGAGATCTTTCTCCTTGATTTCGTCGATATTGGCACCAAAAACAAAAGAGTAAAATTTGTAACTAGGCCCTCTCAACCAAATAGGTAAATCTATACTATTTAGCTGACCCCAGAGTCTAGAAATGGCATTCAAAGGCAACGTGCTATAGCAAAAGAATGTCCATGAATGACTTGGTCTGACGTGAACTTGAGCATCATTTTCCTCTTCGTCTTCATCTTCAGAGTGGCTCTTCACTTGATAGTAGAATTTGGTTGACATACCATAGAAAATAAAACCAATAGAGAATAGGGCAATGTATTTTATAAGTTGGTGCTTTGGACGGTGAGGAACATTAGATGTGGATGATCCATTATGATGGGAGAAACTTCTGATTGGGGGTAGTCTTCCCTTGATGTTCTCCTTTAGTTGGGAACCATAATAGAATGTGTTGTAGTATAAGACGTTTCTCTTTGGTCTTGGGATGGATGGGAATGGGTAGACAGAGTAGAACCTGCCTTTCTGCGCTATCTTCGCAGCGGCAGCGGCAGTGGCCCTGGTCAAAGGTTTTGATAAGGAAGTGGAGGCAACGTCAGTTGTAGCATGTGATAACATAATTTGTCTATCGGGTGAAAAATTTTGAGTGTGGAGCGGCCAGAAAGGTTAATAAAGGGAAAAAATGAGTGAAAAAAAAAGTAAAAGTCACGAGATCAAAAGAATGTTGTTTAAAAGAGGGCGGATGGGAGTGTTTGAAATGGAGGTGGCAATGATGGAATGCACAGAGTAGGTTGGCTTCTTTTTTTTTAGTGATTGCAAAGAGCTTCAGGGCACTGTTGCTGGAGATCTCGAGAGTCGTATTGCTTTTGTTTTGGTTTTATTTTTGTCTTTAATCTTTTTGTGTTTTTTTATAAGAGGGTGAATTCCGAGGTAGCCCAAAGTCTGTGTCACGTTTCTTGGGCTGAAAAGAAATTTGCATTCCGAGGACGCGTGCTTTGATACTGACAGCCAGTTATGTCTTACTTTACCTCTCTTCAGCCAGCTCCAGTCGAATTGTATGGTTGACGTGTCCAGCTAAAGTCATGCTTATAGGTATCACCGGTACTCTTGGTTCAGGTAAAACAGAGGTTGCCAGATACCTCACATTTCAGGGATTCAAATACATCGATTTCAAGAGAGATGACCAACTGGTAGATAGTGTGAATGAACTAAACCTCAATGAGTCCACTTTAAACGAGCATGAATTGAGCCCCGAAACCGTCTTTGATGACTTGGCCTCTTTGATTGACTTTGTGACGAAAAATTGGCAATCAAACTTTGTCCTAACCGATATACTATCACTCCAGCATCTCGAGCCTCTATCTAAAAGACCTTTCTTTTTGCATGTTTCAATAGACGCCCCATTAAAGCTAAGATGGCAGAGATATCAAAAACATTACACTGGTCTTACATTTATTGACTTTGTCGAGGCTTCGGATTCGCAAGAGTTCAACACAACAACTCTTTTAACTGATGTGAACTCAAAAGCTGCTATCAGAATTATAAATACCTCTACCAATGTCGAGAATTTATATGTGCATCTTTCAGAACTCAATCTACTAGACCAGACAAGGCTCCGACCAGATTGGGATGCTTACTTCATGAGACTGGCTGACTTGGCTGCTACAAGATCAAATTGTATGAAAAGAAGGGTAGGATGTGTAATCGTTCGCGATAAGAGAGTTGTTGCAACTGGTTACAATGGTACTCCAAGACATTTGACAAACTGTAATGAAGGTGGTTGTCCAAGGTGTAATTCAGGCAATGGATCTGGTGCTGGTTTGTCAACCTGTTTATGCCTTCATGCTGAAGAGAACGCACTTTTGGAAAGTGGCAGAGATAGAATTAGTAATTCTGCTACTCTGTACTGTAATACTTGTCCCTGCTTAACTTGTTCCATCAAGATTGTGCAAACTGGTATCAAAGAGGTTGTTTATTCTCAAAGTTATAGCATGGACGAACTGTCCTCAAAGGTCTTACAAGAAGGTAAGGTTATACTTAGACAATTTATCCCACCGAAAGATGGAATCATTGTTTGAAACGTTTACATAGAAGGCAGATGAAGAAGTAAACGTTTAAAATAGACGAATCAATCATTAAACGTGCAATAATTGCTTATAGTGATCTGGCGTATGACCATAATTTGTTCTGTAACATATCAACAAACTCTAAAGTCAAATAGTTAGCATCCTCTTCTTTCAAAATTCTCTCATAGAAGGCAAACATTAACTTCAAATTCCATAGATCATCGGTATTCTGTGGATATTGAACTAGTTGATTCAATTCTATTTGACGATCAATGATATTTGGTGAGACTCCCTTACTCGGAACTTCATCGAATAGGAACGATACATCGACTTTCCGGTAATTTTCAAAGATTTTCAAACCAACAAGTTTATTCTCATTTGAGTGAGCTTCTTCAAACCTGGCGTTGATATTGTCTAAAATTACTTTAACAGAATGTTTCAAAACTTCAATTCTTTTTTTCTTGAATACATAAATATCAGTATTCTCCCTAAATCCACTTAGGTCGTCAATGATTAGCTTGTAATATTCTTTAGTTTCAGTGGTTAATCTTTCTATCGAATCCAAAGGTGGTAGCAAAGCTGGGGAAAAAACCATTTGAGAATTTCCATTTTTGAAGTCAATCTTGACATTGGCTTTGATTGGTTTATTAGTTTCAACATCCCTCACAACCAAACATCTTTGTTGGACAGATAATGACCAGAAATGACGTAAAGCTTGTAAATGTACGTCAGGTCCGGTTGTCTCGTTATTAGGAAATAGTGGGTAAATTGCGGTCACCAAAGCAGCAATAGCAAAATTGGAACTTGTGTCAAAAGCATATTGACCACCCCCTAAAAATAGAAATCCCAATGCCATATTGGTAGCCATTAACTTACCAAATGTTTCACTTGCACTAGTATTACTGAATTTACCATGCAAGATTCTTAGCCTTCTAAAGACCTCTAAGTCACCAGTGGCTGCCATTATCAGGGACATTGATATTGCTAAAATAATCTGGGCATGAGAAAGTGCTTGTCTTCTTTGTCTGATTATAAAGCTTTGGGCAGATCCAATTTCATTTATTCCTTCAGTAATCTCGTCGAAAAACTTGAGTATTGTATTTCTTGCAACAACATCCGCTGTCGAAGCATATTTGATACCAATAGATAAACATAAGCCAGATAGAATATAGAAATAGTCTAAGTTATCGTGAGACTTTGATAGTAAAACGTTAGGAATTTTCGAGTTGGTCCACTGGACTGTTTTACCAATTTCTTTCCAGAGTATTAAATTGCACCCAAGAGCTCTTAAAAGCAAAATATCAGGCCTGATATAATCTAGTAACTGATCGGTCTTTGGAATTTGAAGCTTCTTATAAATAATGTAATTATCAGTCTTCATATAAATGAAACTTAAAGCAATAATAGCACCCGGCATTGACTTATCAAAACCATCTTCTGACTGGACATCCTTCATTGAAACAGCGATTTCAAGCAATCTATCAACGATATGAGTGCCATTGAGACCTTGAAGATCGTTTCCCTTACCCAAATTGACATAACCTAACCCAATACCAGCAGCTAGTCTATAGCTCTCATCAGCAACCTGTTTCTCCTCAGCAAGGACGTTGCTATTGACCTGCGATAGTAAAATTTCGCTCATTCTTCTATGTTGAGTCTCGAGATATAATAAACCAATACCAATCAAACCTGCAGTTTGTACAGGCGTTGAGATAATCAAGTCACTAGCCCCTCTTGGTAGTAATGCAACAACATGGACACTTAAGACCTTGGTTAGCTTGACGTCCATTGTTCCTCTTAAACTTGCACTCATACCTAGCAGTAGCCCAACACTAGTAAACGCATGCTTTGGTCCAAGATAGTTATAAATATTCCATTCTTCAAGAGCCTTTAAGTGACCATTGAGACCCAAGCCTAACAGAAACCCGCCATGTTGAGCTGATAAACTGTCAGGTTTGTTGAAAACAATCCAGCTTCCAGAAATACCGCTAGCACCCTTTGAAATTGTTAACCCACTAGCAGCACCATTATGAAAATAGCCCCATTGTAAAGCATTTGGTTTAACATTTGATCGTTCATAGGAAACTGTAACATTTTCGGGTTGGATTAAGGTGTTGAAATTCATTTTAGGAAGGGGAAATCTTTCAGTAACCAAAGGAATTTTGCTAGAAAAAAATAGCATTGATCTTCCGATAGGAATTGTTAGAGTTCTCAAAGCAACTAATGAAGCCAACTCTTGTTGTCTTAATAGAGAGGCTTGTTCAGGTAAGGTTGACAAATCGTCTGCAATAACTGACTGAACCTGGAAAGTTTGAAGAATTCTTGAGATCTCATAAAAACTTCGATCTTCTGAGAAGATCAGTTTGGTTATAGTGAATCTATCATGTTCTATTGGTGCCAGAGGTTCTGATAGATCTTGAATAGAGCAAATTATTTGATGAATATCTTTTGTTTGATATTGAACAGGATTCAAGCTTAGTGATTTTTCATTTTCTCTTGAGCCTCCTGTTAAAACTTCTAAATCCTTTCTCTCTAGCAATTCAAAGTTTTCTAAGCTCTCGTTGAGGCTGGATATGTGCTGTTGACAATGTGAAATGGCTTCTTTTAGTGGAACCAAAATACCTATGGGATAGGTCTCAAGGATTTGAGGGGTTATGTTGAACTCCACCATCATATTCACAATGTCATTTGGGGCGAAGTCTGGCGATATGATGGCTTCAAATAGTCTCAGAACATAAAACGTTCTTGGTGTGATTAACTCATCAACGGTCTCACTTTCCTGAACTAATCTTGAGAAAGTGCAATACGGCTCGATATCGTTCTCAAATAAGGATGATAATGACATGAGAATGCTTGGTGGATCTTGTAACAGTTGGATCTGCTGGTACTTTACGGTATTATTTAGTTGAGAAACTTCATAATCATAATAAGTATACCAGCTTTCACCCCAACTCATCCAGTACGTGAGATGTGCCAATAGTAGGCCTAAATCATCAACGATGCTTGAGTGCAGAATATTCAATTTCAACTCTTCTCTCATTATGTGTAGTCCTAGAACAAAATTTGGTGACATTTCTGGTATCGAAAACTGATTTTCGATGTTTTTCATTTGAAGAATACCAACCTTTGAAAGTAATCTGGATATGAGATTTGTGTCATTTGAATTTGATGCTCCAACCGACACGGGTAGAACTATTGACAAAATGGTTAAAACAAAAGCTTCCCATTCATTTTCAACAAGTGCATAGGAGTTTATCCAGGAGAATCTTATATAACAATAGGTATAAGAGTTTGTCATAAATTTAAAAATGTGCAACAACTTTTCGATTATCTCTTTTCTTGGACCAAGAACAATATTATATGTCAATACTGTATTTAATTCATCTTCTATTACTAGTTGACTGTCCCTCACATCATGAATTCGTTTTATCTTTGTGCTGGGCCTTGAAGCACCCTGTGCCAAAGTGGTAGTTATTTGTAAGAACGGGTTCAGCAACACAACCTCGTTATTATTGTTCAATAAAATTACACATCCATCCATAGAAGATATTGCATAGTCAACATAGGACGCGGAGAGATTTATGTATTTTAGAAATTTGGGAGATGAACTGAAATTGCCAGAAATCTCAAATATCAATAATTGGAACAAACCTGTGGACGAATTATGGATTATTATGGCTTCTTTTCCGCCAAATTTCAATGATGCAGCCTTCATGTATTTAGTATCAGCTTTTAAGTTAAGTTTGATATTCTCCAGCTTGTACAAAAAAGCATCCTTCCTTAAGGACATTGACTCGATTGGGGAGTAAGACATGGTTTCTGTTGACTTTGATGTTGCATTGAAATCGTATGATGCCATTCTATCGATAGACAATATCTGAGAGTGTGAAGTCGATCTCTTCTTTTCCACCCCAAGCTCATTGCCTCCTGATTCTATTTCGTCTTTGTTATTTAGAGCTAAAGAAGCTCTCCTCACTGACTGAGAAGGCTTTCTTCTCATTGAATTTGAGGATAAATGAGGATCCGAACGGTTAAGAAATCGTGTGTTGTATAAATTGATGCTATTATCATCTGGGTCGAACGTTACCGCGATCGAATCTTCGTGAGACTTGGGGAAGTGAAGTAGCCTCTCATTAGAACAGATTGATGAAGTAGACGACGAAATAACAGAACCCAATTCCCTCATAGGTTCAGTTACCGTTAGGAATTGACTGAAGGATTTTTGAGAACTTTCCAATACAACACCGTTTTCGAAAGGCAAGGCGTTATTGATCTGGAATGGGAAGCTCAAAACATAATTTCTTCCATCTGTGTAATAAACATGAGCAGAATCGTTCAGAACTACCACCAACGTCTTCTCTTTCACCTCCTGTTCTTTTCTAGAGCCTCCAAAAGTTGTGAAGAAGGCATTGATAACCTCTCTTTCATAAACAAGCTTCCTTGACAACGTCTCTCCTTTGTACCACAGAACAGTGTTTCCAGTCACCACCAACATTTCTCTTGATGAAGATAATGATATAGAGATATGCTCAGCGGTGATGCCAAGCTTGGATTGATCTCCCACGGTGATGTCACTGAGAAGAATTGAAGGGTTCTCCAACATTTTGAGACAGTGAGGACTTGTCAACGAGCTCTATAAGCTATATTTTATGTACTCGATGTGGTTTCTTGTCTTTGTTTATGTTTTTGATAATTGGTAAACAGAAATATTTCAGGAGGGTAATCCCAATAGCTTGGACAGAAAAGTGATGTGATGTTGCCTGAAACTTATTCAGAGCACATGTATACTATATAGTTTGAGAGCAGTTCCTGTACCAAAAACATTTATAATATAAAGGCACGAGCTTCCCTTGCAAAAATGGCTAGAAATTAATAAAAAAAAGAGAAAATTTAGAATTAAAAAAAGGGCCGAGCAGGGAATTGAACCCTGGACCACTCGCATGCTTATGGTAAATTAAACAAGTTTTGCTTGTTTTCGCCCAAAGCGAGTATCATACCACTAGACCACGCGGCCAGATTGTTGGTAGTATAAAGGTACGAGCCCGTGTAGTGAGGGTTGTACCTTTGTAGGCTAATCTAGTTAGGCCTTAGTGAGATATAGAATCTAGTTCTGGGACTCAATCTGGTTGAGTCTAGCTATGAGTGTGAAATGGACAACGTTCTTGTACGTTGTGGGTAACTTATGATCTGGTCTATAAGTGAGATAGTTGAACGGCGAGGACGATGATGTTCTAGTACGTATCGTGTAGATTCTAGCCTAAAAGTTATCTGGTCTTTTCTATATAAAGTGTAAACTAATATAAATGGTGGGAAACGTCCATTTATAAGGAATTCCAGTTGGGAGTCCACCTTCTCAGGATTCTAACGTATCTTATTGGTCGACGTCCATTTATAAGGGAATTCCAGTTGGGAGTCCACCTTCTCAGGATTCCAATGTATCTTATTGGTCAAACGTACAATTCGGCGTCTAGCTGTGCATGGTTTGGAGCCCTAGATATGGTTTGGAACCCATCGACTCGGAGAGGGGCTCTGTCTCTTTACAGGTAGAAAAAGAGACTGAAGCACTACGATTTACTTTTCGGCCAAATTAAAACTGCAAATTCGTTCCACCCACCAAGATAAGTAGGTATTAGTTTGTAGTGCTTTTGTGTGTTGATGCGAGTAATTAAGATATATGTCCCAAATGTATAAATGATAAATTCTCAAGAAATCTAAAAAAATATCACGCTTGTGCTCCCTGTTTGTAATTTTAAATTTTAAATTAACCTTAGAGGATATTCTTTATTCAAAAAGCAGCTTTGAAAAAGTTTACCTTAAAACGTTCTATTTTATACAGTTTAGAACAAGAATATCTTATTTATCCTTCTGCTACTATTTTCACGTTATATTCTGGGGTTAAGCACTCTCATATCGTAGGATTATTATATGATCGCGGCTAAATAAAACATCAACAATATATCCGATACTGGAAAATTTGAATTGAACGACTCCTCATGGAGTAATGTTTGGGTGAAAGAGTGATGAGAAGAACTAGAGGCAATCGAGCAGTACGATACGAGATTCAGGAAGTACAAGAACTTAGAAAAATCACATGCATTTTAAAACTGAGAAACTAATGGAAACCAGAAAGAACATCAAATAATATAAGATAAAATCATCAAAAAGGGCAAAAACAGATAACGAAGCAAACAACGGGGCAAAAAACAAACAAACTTGTAAACCAGTCTAAGAGTAATGTAGGAAACTGACACAAATATCTCTTGGTTTCTCTATGAGATTGAAGACTTTAGTTAATCCATTTGATTTTAGGTGTTTCAGGTACCATTATTTTTGCTTCTTTTTTAAGATTTGGATGATTTATGAACATGAGTATGATGAAATTATAAGCGAGAGCAAATAATTATATTTTAATATTTTTTTTTTTGAAATGAAAACGAGAACAACACCTGAAGCACCCCTGAGTAGTAAGTTTTTCTTTGATAAAAAAATTGGTATATGGAAGAGGGCTGTTCCATATCCTTATGCAGTAAAATTATATTAGTAAAGAATATCATAACAAATATATCATGATGAAGAAAAGTGAGGCAATGAAAAGAACCAATAATGATGAAAGAACCACACCTTGTAAAGTAAAATATCCAGCATTGAACATCCAGAGTCACAATATAAAATGACAAACCGACACACTAATAACCATAAATCATAAATCCATTTCAAAAATGGGACGAAATTCCTAGTTTTGTAAAGACTCAGAATAGTAGGAACCAAAAACTTGCCAGTGAAACCTGCAAACCAAAGCGATTCTTGAACTGATACCACTCAAGTCATCTTCGCTTTCTTCACTATCACCATTCTTAGTACTATTATTGGAGATTGAGGTTAAACTCATACCAGTGGTAGAAGCATCAGAGATAACATTATTGATACCGCTGGCCGTTGGGATCAAACTTCCCAATCCAACCAGTTCACCACCGACAGAGTGAGAACTGTTTTTTTCGTCAGTTTCTAATTCCTCAATCTTGGAACGAATAGAGTTGAAAATCTGTTGTTCCATTAATGAATATACTTGAGAGGAAGGTTGGGTTTGTTTAATCAACCAATTGAAACTAAATTCAACAGTAGTGTCTTTTGGGACTGCATCATTTGGTAAAGCACGACGGACAATCTGTAAGGCGATTGAACCAATGTTTCTGGTCCATTTAACATTTCCATTATCATCAGTGATAATAGCTAGAATTTCTTTTTTCAAGGAATCTAATGATTTCTTGGATAACAAATCCGAACGATTGTCAGAGGAATGTTTGCAAACCAATTGACGATAAAGAGCGAGACACAAATTCAAACACACTAGTTGACGGATATTGGCTCTTAAAACTATTAGTCTTGAGTGGTCAAATGCCAAAGATGACGGAAATTCAGAAACCATATGTGAACATGATAACAAACTTAAAATTGAATTGATTGAAGATTGACGAGGAGTGATTTCTGGTGTTTTTCCTTTCGATTCTTGATTATGCTTTTTGAACCATTTGATTGAATCAGTGATGTCTAGTTTACAACGTGAGATCATTTGTAAGAAATAGTCACGTTCAAATTCCACAGCTGTTTCAATCAAGACTGGTCTCAAAATTCTAATTTGATGATTGGCAATATCCAGTTTCATAGCCTCTAAAATAGTGAAAATCATTCTCAGACCTTCGACTAGTTTGACTGTTGATTTGAATTCATCAGCTTCAACAAACTTTGAAATCATTTCATCGACCCACGAGTCTCTCATTGGAGCACAATGAGATTTGAAAATCTCTGATAACCATTTAGCCAAAGAAACAAAGTCTAATGAATCTTTAACTACTTGTTGCATGATTAATTCGATATCCAAGACATCCAAAACTAAATTCTTATCTTTCGATGGTAGTAAACTTATTAAGATTTCTCTAAGAGTCAGGAATAAACTTGGTAATCTTGAGTTCTTTTCGTTAAATTTAGTAGCTTTACAAGCGTACTGTTCAATTTCTTCTTTGACACCGTTCCAATATTTATCATAAGTGATTTTTTTACGGCGACCTCTTTCACCATCTAAATTTGGTCTAAATTGCAGTTGAGGATCAAATAAAATGTCATGTCTTAATTGCGGATTCTTGATAATTTCAGCCAGATCGATTTCTTTCAAAGATTGGATATTAACAGGAGGTAAAGGTGGGTGGAATGCAGAGTTGAGGATAAAGGAAGAATCTGTTGAACTAACTGAAACGTTTGAATTGAATGATGATGACTGAGAAGCGGAAGAAACAGAAGGTAAAGAGTTGAATAATGCATTGGAAGATGATGATGATGAGTTTGCTGATGAGTCATGGGTGGAGGCAGTAGCAGCAGACGAAGATGACTGAGTGGAAACTAATTTTGGGTGGAAACTTTCAGAAGTTTTGGATGAAAAGAGAATGTTTGGTAGCGATCTTGATCTGTATTTGCGTATTTTGCAAATTTTGATCGATCTTTTTCTTTGTTTCGAAAGTGGTTGGGTTTGTATTGGGGTATTTACCGTTGGTGGATGATTAATGACGGAGTCTGAGTGTTGAGTCTCTTCTAAGCTGGAAGGGGTTGCACATACAGTAGGGGTGGACACAAAACTTGGATCCAAAACCATATTGTGATTGAACATTTGTAAAGAGGAAGCAACGTTCTGAAGAGCACCCTCAACGGTCAGCTTGTTGACCTCTGAAGTAGCACCGACGATATCTTCATCTTCATCTTCATCTTCCACCACAATGTCGGATGTTGCACAGGTAGAGCCTGAAGGGGAGGACACCTGCGAGATCTGAGAGGCAGCGGAGGCAGTCGATGCAGTTGAAGCTGATGAGGCGGATACTGAGGAGGTAGAGACAGAGCCCTTTCTTGATATGGATAAGGTAGGGTCCAGTCTGGCTCTCTTGATATGGGAGGGATCTTGAGTGTTGGCCGCTCTCTTTGAAGAGTCAAAGTAGACTGGTCTGAACTGGTGGTCCTCCGAACACAGCTGTTCTTGGTTTTCAGTCTGGTTATTATACTGAGAGGTCATGATCTTTTTTTATTGGTGATTTTGCAAAGCAGGAAATTAGCAAAAGTGCCTTTAGAAATCTTTGTTAAAGGAAATCTGGGAAAGGGCGAAAAGTAATTTACTAGAGATTTTGGAACACAACTGGGAACTGTCACTAGTTTTGAATAGCTTTGAGGGGATTATGAGAGTAGTGAGAGATCACTTTCTGTGGAAATATAAACAAGAAATGGATGGAATAAAAAAGAGGTTGGTGAGTGTGAAATTTGGGATAATTTGAGGTAAAAACAGTTGAGATTGAACAGAAATTTCGGTTTTTCTGAGTTTTTTGTTGATTTTTTCCATTTGGCTTTCTTTCTTTTTTTTTTTTTTTTTTTTTTTTTCTTTTTTTTTTTTTTTTTTTTTTTTTTTTTTTTTTTTTTTTTTTTTTTTTTTCAATAATGAAGTCATCATCGCTCTGAAGAGAAAGGTTGTTTACTCTCTCTCAAGCCTCCAAAACTTGGCTCATTTCTCTGGTGACCAGTTGATGTTAAGGAACCTCATAAAACAGTTACCCAACATGTCTTTCGAAATATCAAAATTTGAAACAAAAATCCTTCCGGTGGATGCGTCATCCATAAAGTTTGATGATGACGATAATTTAGTCATATCAGATCCACAAACGAAGCAAAATCTAACTGATGCTGCAAAGCTCATCTCTGAATCAAACAATGTTGTTGCATTTCCAACCGAAACAGTATACGGCTTAGGTGGAAATTCCTTTAGTGATGACTCTGTCAGAAATATCTATAATGCTAAAAACAGACCTGCTGATAACCCATTGATCTCCCACATATCGAAAAAATCTCAAGTTAAAGAGTTCTTCAATGTTGAAATCCCTGAAATATACAAACCTTTAGTTGAAAAATTCTGGCCAGGCCCACTAACAATCCTGATACCTTTTGATAAAGACTCAAGACTCTCAAAACTAACGACTGTCAGCCAACCCACTGCTGCCATTAGACTACCATCACATCCAATTGCCAGGGCATTAATTCAATTAGCAAATGTTCCAATCGCTGCCCCTTCAGCAAATGCATCAACTCGTCCAAGTCCCACTTTGGCTGAACACGTGTATCATGATTTACATGGTAAGATACCTTTGATCTTAGATGGCGGCTACTCCAAAGTCGGTGTCGAATCAACAGTTGTGGACGGTTTGAGCAATCCTCCAATGCTACTGAGACCAGGTGGTGTTAGCTTAGAGCAAATCAAGGAAGCTGGCGGTGAGGCTTGGGCAAATGTCAGGGTTGCTAAAAGAGTCGCTGACGAGAACGAAGTAGTGAAGACTCCTGGTATGAAATATAAGCACTACTCTCCGAATGCCAAAGTTATATTAGTGGAGAATGAATCAGTAATAAACCAATACATTCAGCAAAATGGGCTACAGGACACAAAATTGGCGTTATTAACTACTCAGACGTTTAAAGGAGATGATTTCAACGGTATCAAGGAGAACTTGGGTAAAACTAAGGACCAAATATCAACTAATCTATTCAATTACTTGAGGAAATTGGACGAATTGGATGTCAAAGTTATATTCATTGAAGCAGTAGATGAAACTAACGAAGGTTTAGCCATTATGAATAGACTGAAAAAAGCTGCATCTGAAATCATTTAAGAGATAATCCAACATCAATATAGGATCAACGCATTTACAAGGGGGATAATCCTCTAATTTATTATATATTCGTTTCCTCTATGTGGATTTAACTTTTAAAAACTTTAATCTAACCCTTTTTTAAGTCTTTTCTACCCATTAAGATCTAGAGATGACTATAACTGCAGTATTTCACACTTTCAGATTTAGACAACAGAATAGACCGACTGTTGCTGTTTGGCAAAATATTTTCTTGTTTCATCGAAGAAGAAGACCGAACTTGAAATCACCATCAAAAACAAGATGTCTTTCAAATAAAGAGCTTCAGTTTGGAAAATACTTTGGAAGAATGGAATGTAAACAGCACAAAACTGACCACCTAATGACCCTAGAACCGCAAAGTTAAACATTTGATTTCTGAAACCTAGTTCAAAAATAGATTTCGTTGCATGACGACAACTTAAAGCATTGAACATATCAAAGAAAACAAAACAAGTGAATGTCATGGTAGTGTCTCTAGATGTAATTTGGTTATCTTTCATTTCTCTCACATAAACATACAGAGTTCCAACAATAACAAAAATAGCATTCAGGAACAGTCTCTTATAAACTGCACGTGTGAGGATTGGAGCTCCTCTCTTTCTTGGAGGTTTATTCATAACTTCGTGATCAACTGGTTCAACACCTAGCGATTGAGCAGGTGGACCATCCATTAATATATTGATCCATAAAATTTGCATAGCATTCAATGGATTTGGTAATTTGAAAAAAGTGGCAAAGGCAACTAACGATAGAGCAGAAACACTAGTTGACAATTGGAAAGTTAAAAAGTTCTGAATGTTGTTAAATATACCTTTACCTTCCTCAATAGCACTCAAAATGGTAGAGAAATCATCATCTGTCAGAACCATGTCGGAGGCTTCTTTAGCAACGTCAGTTCCCATTTTACCCATACTGATACCAATATCAGCTAATTTTAAAGCTGGTGCATCATTAACACCATCACCTGTCATAGCAACAATGTCCCCTCTTTTCTGTAATGCACGAACAATTTGAACCTTATGCTCCGGAGTAGTTCTAGCAAAGACTGAAACCTGACCAATAACTTGAGACAGTTCATCCTCACTCATCGAGTCCAGTTTATCACCGTTAATGACATTTCTATCAATATCTGAGATGTTCATTCCAATCTCTTTGGCAATTTGAACAGCAGTAACTTCGCTATCCCCTGTAATCATAATCACATGAACTCCACCATGGACTAATTGAGCAATGGCATTTTTAACACTTGGTCTTGGTGGATCTTTCATACCAATAAGACCATCAAATATCAAATCTTCTGGTTCCTTCTCAAAATCTTTCTTTACGTGAGCAAAAGCTAAAACTCTTAGGCCTTTGGACGCTAGCTTGACAGCGGCTTCATGAATGTGCTTGATAGTTTCATCTTTGAGCTTGACTGCTTTATCATCTTTGGTTGAGTAGTGAGTGGCTCTGGCTAAAATTTTTTCAACAGCACCTTTAACAAATGTTGTATTTTTTGATTTATCACCAAAATGAACGGAAACAGCCATATATTTTCTTGAAGAAGAGAAAGGCAGTTCATGAGATCTGGATAATGTATTTCTGATATCCTCCAATTCAAAGGATGGTAAGATTTCCAATAAAGCAATATCGGTTGGATTACCGACATATTTCGAAGCCTCTTGAGAGTACTTGGAATTATTACAGATGTTAGCAGTTTCCAAGGTTTGCTTAACATCAGGCGTTAGATATTGCTTCAACTGAGATTTGGAGATTTTATCAATCTTTAGTATTTCAGATTTCATGTCAACCGTCCATAATTGTTTGACGGTCATGTGATTTTGGGTTAATGTACCTGTTTTGTCACTGCAGATAACATTGACAGAGCCTAAAGTCTCAACACTTGGTAAACGTCTCACAATTGCTTTATGACGCGCCATCCTTAGAACACCTAGAGCTAATGTAACAGTAACAATAATCGGTAAACCTTCTGGAATAGCTGCAACAGCCAAAGAAACTGATACCTGGAACATTTCTAGCCATGATCTCCCTTGCAAAATACCAATTATACAGATAATACCAATGACAATAAAACTAGCAACAGATAAATCTTTACCTAATTTGTCCATGGATTGTTGCAGTGGGGTCTTAGGCTTTTCGATACCGCTCATCATTTCGAAAACTGAGCCAAACGCAGTATTATGACCAGTACCAATGACAATACCGGTCCCATGACCGTCACGGACTAAAGTACCCATGTATGCAATGGAAGAGCGTTGTGTTAATGGAATTCCCGAGGTTGATGGTTTCACAATCTCAATGGATTTATGAACCGGCTCCGTTTCACCAGTCAAATTACTTTCATCAATGGTCAAATGAACTGCTTCAGTTAGTCTGACATCAGCAGGGATTCTGTCACCTACTCCAAAATGAACTAAATCACCTGGAACCAACTGTGAGGCTAGTGTATTTTGTGTTGAGCCATTTCTGATTAGGTGAGCCTCAGCTGGGACTAGTTTGTTTAAAGCTTGCAAAGACTGTTCAGATCTATACTCTTGAACAAAACCAACAGTCACGACAATAAGGATAGCCAGGGTAATACTCACAGAATCATCAATGTTACCCATCAAAAAACTGACAACGGCAGACCCTATCAGAAGAAGAATCAATGGATCTTGATAAAAGGTCTGAAAAAATTTCCATATCAAATTGTCCTCTTCCTCGGCTGTTAATTCATTCAGGCCATGAATACCTCTTCTTTGAGTGACATCTTGAGATGAGGTTAAACCATTCGTCAAATCCGTGTTCAATTGGGCAGCAGTGTCTTCAATGGAAAGAGTAGAAAATTGATAAGATGGTGAGTTATCCTGGGAGGGTGAGCTCGAACGGCCATTGGTCGCCAGCTCAGAATCGAACGGGTTATCAGTTACTCTAGTTGATGCCATTAGGGAGTGGAAGGATTGGATTTCAGAAGCACAAAATTGCAAAGAAAAGCTCTCTTAAGAACAGATCAGCGGTGATTGTATCAATCCTTGGTTCAATAATCAAAGGTGATGCTCTGTGCTCTGTAGGGAAATGAACTTTCTCTTGATATCAATATCTATCGAGTAGATCGTATTCAATGATCCAAATCAGAGAAGGAAGAGCGAGATAAATCGGGTTAGAGAAAAAAGGAGACAATAAAAATAGAGTCAAATAAAACGGAATATGAGCTGAATATCCCTTCAATCACCGAATAAATCCTATATATTAGGACTCGTTTCCAACTTGCAAGCACCTCTTCTGTTGTTTTCGTTTCGTGTTTAAAATTTGAAAATCTTCTAAAAATACAGGGCAATATTGGTAGAGTCAGCAGAGTAGAGAAGCTTACATAAGCACCGGAGAAGAGAACAAAAGAGTAAACTCCGATAAAGTACTAACAAAGCACAAAAGGCACCTACAGAATCTCAGTTGATTATAACTCTTTGTTATTGAGAATGTTCTAAGTATGTAAAACACAATGCAGCAGGGGCAATCCTCTTGACCCATATTTTCTAATGTACAAGTTTGATGGGGGTTTTCCTCTCTTTCTCAACATCTATAAATACACCTTCAAAAAGCAAACACCCCATCATCATCAGCTTTCTCTTCTATCATTTCATTTCGTTTCTTCATTTTGGATCAACGTTGTAGCGTAGACGGATACCCATGGCAGAAAGTTCCGAGTCCAGGTATTTCAAAACAAACGGAATAGCAACTGTCGTGGTGTTACTACCACCGACAAATTTATTACCTTGCCCATCTTCCCACATATCAGCTTCGTCAACATGTGTAGTAGAATGCTCAAATTTAGAGGAACAGTTACGACAACGGATAGAAGCTGCAGAACCAATTCTTGGAACAGAGGTTTGTGTTGATAGTAAAGAACCACAACTACGACATATGGAAGTTTGAGCATAATCTGAAGAGTTCAGCAGACGATCTTGTAACAAGAAAGCAGTACCATGACCAATTAAAGCATCACGTTCCATTTCACCCACACGGATACCTCCCGATCTCTTACGACCTTTAACCGGTTGCATCGTTAGTGAATTGACAGGACCAGTTGAACGAACTTGGAACTTATCGTTAACCATATGACGCAATCTTTGGTAATAAACAACACCAATGTAAATATCACATCTCAGCTCCTCACCAGTAGCACCGGAGTACATTGGTTCATTACCATGGTAGTTGTAGCCAGCTTTTCTCAGCTGTTCACCGAAATAGTCAGCAGGAGTATCACTTTCGCTGAATTTCCATGGTGTAGAGTCATGTGCAATACCATGTAAAGCACCTGCTTTACCGGCTAAGGATTCAACAAACATACCAATGGTCATACGAGATGGGAAAGCGTGGGGGTTGATGATAACATCAGGTTGAATACCAGTCTCACTGAAAGGCATGTCGATTGTTGGCCACTTTCTTGAACAGACACCCTTTTGACCGTGTCTGGATGAGAATTTATCACCAATTAATGGAGCACGAGTAATTCTATATTTGATAGTTAACGATTGGAATTCATTATCACCATTGTCATCACCTAAAAGTTTAACCTCTTCAATATAGGCACCTTCAGAAGAGTGGTAAGTTTTAACTTTAGTTTTACCAAGCGTTTCATCATAGTAGGCAACAATTGGATCACCCTCTTCAACACGAGTACCAATCATTGGTAAACCATCTGAATCTAATATCTCTCTCCACTCTTTTGGCCAGTCATCATCACCGAAACCAATGTGTTGTGTTATTGGGTCACCACGGCGTCTTGATTGAGACAAATCAACCTTTTCAACTTTGTACACTGTACCATAACCAAATCCTCTTTCGTCAGCAGACTTATTAATAATCATCGCATCATCCATATCATAACCTGTATAGGAAATAACCGCAACGACAGCATTGGTACCATTAGGGAAATTATCCATACCATAATCATCATATAAATTAGCCTTAACGATTGGAGTTTGACCCGATTGCAATCTGTATAATTTGTTATCGGATCTATGACAGAGAGCAACACCAGGAGTACCCATAGTTTGTTTACCCATCTGACATTGGTACATATTTCTTGGAGATTGATTGAAATCTGAGAATGGAGTCAAGTTGGCTAAGATGGATAGAATATTGGTTGGTGAGAACTCAACATGAGAGTGAACATCATTCTCGATTTCTTCTGGGGTTACGGCGATATCCATGTATACTTGTTCGAAAGGACCAACAATATCTTCTTTATCCAATGGCAGGTAACGAACTGGACGCATCATTCTTGAATGACCACCGAAAATGAACAAACCTGGATATTGACCTTTGGTGGATGGAGGAACGTAACCAATTTCTAGATCTAGAGGTAAGCCATGGCCACCTTCAACTTTCCAGTATCTCAAAGTTTGAGCAATGATTCTAGCTTGATCATGAGTAGTCCAACCAATAATTTTACCATCTAATTGAACACAGCAAACATTAGGACCAGCTGCAAAAACATGTGGTGGTGACACTCCAAGAGCACTTAAAGCTTCTGGAACTTTTGTTACGTCCGAAGCGGTTGTTGAGATAGCACACTTGTGAGCAAAATGATTCAACAAACCACAAGGAGAACCATCTGGTGTATGAACAGGACACAGGAAACCCCATGATTCAGGTAATAACTTTCTGACAGTTGTAGTCTTCAACTGGGCGAAGAAAGAACCTCTATGCACCATTCTGAAATGGGAAATGAAACGGTAGAAATTAATCTTTTCAGCAACAACGGTATAACCTGAAACCTGCTGTAAATCTAGACCAGATTGTGAAACCAAGTTACCTGTCGATAAGAAATACTGTAGCTTTTGGCCAATGTTCTCGTTGATTCTTGTAAAGACTCTGGTAATATATTTACGGTCATTGAAATTGATGGCAATACCACGATTTATATCCGACTGGACTTGTAACTTTATGCTTTGTAGGTAATCTTCTATCTTTTCTTTGATGATCATACCGTATAAGAAACCACCAAGTAAAACTTCTTGATGTTGGGTTGCATCTGGATTATCTGGAGCACAATCGCCAGCAACTAAAGTATATAGCTTTCTGATCATAAATAGTAACATTCTAAATTTGTCTCTGTTGCTATCCAAATGAACTAAAACAATACGTTTCAAGACTTCTTTACCAACTTCAACATCAGAGACATCTGGTGTAGCACCAAAGACGACTCTAAACTTATCACCTAAGTATGCTAAAGTTTCTTGATTTGATTTTAGATTATAGTTTTTGTAAGATCTCAATAGTAATTCTAAACGATCTGTCAAGAAAGAGTTCTCCGTGTCAGAACCCACTATACCATCAAAGATTTCACGATCATTAGTTTCAATCAAAGCTTTCAAAATCATCACGACAGGAACTAAGAATTCATTCTTTCTCCAAGAGAATCTGAAAGTGACATTACCATCATTTAAATAATGCAAAACATTAGTTTGAGAGGTTTGATCTGGTCTAACACATCTTATTTGGATACCGAACTGGGAATATGAAGCACCTCTATTAGCAAATGATGGACGAATAATAGCCATTGGATGATTACGTCTCTGGACAATCAACATACGAATTAGTTTTTCAATACCATTGACAATGAAGTAACCACCTAGTTCATCTGATTCTTCTTTATGTTTGACCAGTTCATCTGGAGATAAACCTTCTAAATGACATCTATTTGACTGAAGCATGATAGGGACTTGACCGGCTTCTCTGATCTCACTGATTTCGTCACCATCATTCACGGACCAGGTGACCTTTAATTGTAATCTACCTCTGTAAGAAACCATTCTTTCTCTTGTTTCGGAAGGCCATGTTTTTTTATCCAAAGACAATTTATCAGTTAATGGGACAGAAGGTTTGACTAATTGAACAGCATCCACTCTAATCTTCAGTTTGTTTCCCAACCTACTAGACTCATTAGAGTCAAAGATAGTCTTGGATCCGATGTCTTTGACCCCCAAGTTCAACAGACCACCGCCTGGACCTTCCGTTAAGGCATTGAATGAACCGATGTGAGGTCTGACAGCATCTTGCAATAATGGGTATGCAGATTTGTCCTTTGGAGGGTTTTGAAAACGCTTTTCACGCTCAAGGGTTCTGAAATCGGCTGTTCTCTTCTGGACGACCATCTTGAACAAGAACTGAGCTTTGCTTGTGTCTGTTTAGCTCTGGTTCGGTTTGTTTTGATTTCTAAGTGTGATTGATTCGCTCTCTATGTTAAAATTTTTTTTTCCTGTTCTAACTATAAAAAAATTTATGTAAAGTGTTACCCGGTGCACCTAACTAAATAGACATGGCATTAGATCCAGCAAAGGTGCTCGAAGAGATCGGTACCGCATACTAACTGGTGGATAAGAGTGGAACTAATAATTTGAGTCTGAATTTCAATACTAAATAAGGGTTATCAAGTATTCAACCAGAGAGTGTCGCAGATTCCAGCACCAGCAGCTCATCGGTCGGGACACATTTCTTTTTTCTTTCTTTATTTCTTTACTAGTCCATTATATAAAAATGTCTAACTGTTTACACAAACAGAACCACCACTTACAGATCATAATGGCCAAGTCGAGATTTGAATACGTTAAGCAGTTCGAGAGAGACAACCATCTGCTTCAGGAATGCTTCATAGTGGTACGAATTGATGGGCGTGGCTTCCACAAGTTCACTGACGACTATAAATTTGATAAGCCGAATGACATAAGAGCATTGAAGCTATCAAACGCAGCTGCTTTGAATGTGACAAAAGAGTTGAAGGATATTTTCCTGAGCTACGGTGAGTCGGATGAATACTCATTTGTTTTTAGACCAGAAACAACATTGTTTAATAGAAGAGAGTCAAAGCTAGTCTCGACTGTTGTTAGTTTATTCACTGCGAACTACGTTCATCTATG
Source organism: Wickerhamomyces quercuum (assembly GCA_030556525.1). NCBI lineage: Eukaryota > Fungi > Ascomycota > Saccharomycetes > Phaffomycetales > Wickerhamomycetaceae > Wickerhamomyces > Wickerhamomyces quercuum. The sequence continues at coordinate 103,416 of JAKTUE010000024.1, forward strand.
GCCCAAGTTCTTTCCTAATACAGAACTGAACTATAAGAACTTGCCCACATTTGATGGTAGAGCTGTTATCTACCCGAATCTTAAAACGATCAAAGATTACATCTCTTGGAGATTCATCGATACTCATATCAACAACTTGTACAATACTTGCTTCTGGACATTGGTTTTGAAAGGAGGCCTTACAACAATTGAAGCTGAGAAGAAACTCAGTGGAACTTTAAGCGCAGATAAGAATGAAATTCTGTTTAAAGAATTTGGTATTAATTATAACAATGAACCTGAAATATTTAAAAAGGGATCATTGATATATAAGAATGAGATTTTACACGTCGATGTATACAAACAGATTGATTCATACTTCAAGGATTTTGAATAGGCCTCACTTTGTTTATTTCTGTTTTAAAGTTTGGAAAAATAATTCGATATCCTCTTTGTTGACAACTTTACCATCTTGTGCAAATGGAGCAAGAAAAGACTTCAGCTTATCCTTAACGTCTTGGTAAGCCTCCACACCCTTAATAACTTGGTCCCTTGGTAATGAGTTCAGTGCCTTTGCCCCAAGATCAAATATGGAAGAGTTGTCATCATCAGATTCATGATTTGACTCTTCTGGTGGTGGTTCATAAATAGGATCGTCGTTCAATAAATAAGGAAATTTTTTGAAAAAGGTCTCTATTGTCGGCTTGTTCAATGAATTGCCCTCGTTCTCTTTGATGAAGTTCTTGAAATTTCCCTCATGGTTATGGTTCAAAAAAACTGAATATTCATATTCATTATCAAGTTTTGTTCTTTTGAATGTATTTAATATGTTAAACTTGTTCTCACTTTTTATGAGTTTTTCATTTCTCTCTTGTATTGACTCCGAGTCAATCTTCTGTATCGTGTCATTGACAATATTTTTGTTACTTCTAATGAGTTCAAAGAATGCCTTGTTGTTAGAAACACATTTCCAACATATAAAACAGTCAAAATCGCTAAACCTTGGGAACCCATCAATAGCAACCTCATCCTCATCCTCATCCTCATCGTCCTCGTTATCACCGTCTTCCTCGATACCACTTCTATTAGTCAGGTCTTCGCCTAACTTTGGTTCTTCTAGTGAATCTAGCATATTAACACCGTCTTGGGCTGGATTCTGTTTAACCTGCTCAGGCTTAAACTTTGGTAGACCCATGATACAATAATCATGAAACCAATCCTCATTACACACTTCACCCAATATGCACTGCAGCATGTTTCCAGTTTCTTCAGCTGGGTTATAATCTCTTGCACAATCGCAGAACTGACCTCTGTAATTATGGTTGTAGATATTTGTGCTTGACGGTATATCATCCTTCACTTTGCTTCTCAGATTACATCCAGAGCCAGTTCTCGTTGTTCCACAATCACAAGTGAATTGCCTCTTTGTGAATAACTCTACCAGGTTATGATCCGAGTGACATTGTATGGAGCAGGAATAGCAAACACCGTTCATCTGCTTTGAATTACCATAACACGTTAGACAAGCGTATAGTTGTTGTCTTAATGGGCCTAACACATAAGTACAGCTATTTGGATCATAAGGCATGAGTTCTTTAGCCTCTCTCTCCAATGTAAGCTGAGACGAGAGATAGTCAACAGCTGTTGTCAACGTTTCCTGCGATTGTTCCTGTGAAGAAGTTGTCATATTTAGATAAGAGTCTGCTGTTGCTATTGCTCTTGTTACGATTTCGCTCTATGGCTACTATTGACTTTTGTTTTGATTTCATTGAGATAAAAAAATACGTCTAGTCACATGATCTAACACGTGCACAATCACATGACGAGCCGTTTGCCGCATTAGGAAAAGTACACGCACTGAAGACGGGAGCCACTCGCTGGAGAGGACCACCATAAAGTGTGTAAAGAAAGTGTCAAAACAAAACTGACGTGAGTCTTGATGTGTGGGACAATTGGCCAGGGTACACGGAGTGCAGTGAAAGGGACCAGCTCGATGAGAAAATCAACAACTTCATAGGAGATATCCATTGAGTGGACATAATCAACAGTTGACCAACCCATTCTGACTCCTCTCGGGAACAGCAGCACTCGAAAAAATTTTCACACGAATAAGTCGGCAATCACAGAAATTTTAACATTCTACGCAAACTGGAAGATCTCCCACAAAACTTGAATTAGTCAGTCAGAAAGACATCTACCACTTCACAAGATCTCAGTCACCAACTACTCCACGCTGTCGCATCAATCAGCTACTATATAACACCCTTTGCTCGATACAAACACAACGCCCCCTTGAACTAGTGCAATGAGTCATAATTCATCAACCTTGAACAACTTGGGCTACATCTCCCAGTTGAACTTACAAGATCTTCCTCTTCCTGAGATAACCTATGAGACGAACAGCGATATCAATTCATTTGCTGACCTGTCTTTCTTCGACTTCGACTCAACTTTCAACTTGAAGAACAATTCATTATTGAATGAGCAAATCAACATTGATGAGTTATTACAACAACCACAAATAGTCTCAACCACCAGCACCCCATCTGCTGGCACTTCTCCTGCTGACACTCCTTATTCTAGCAATGACAAGAGCTCTACTCCTTCAAGCATATCGGAACAGGATAAGAAGAAGAGAAACACTGCAGCATCAGCAAGATTCAGAATCAAGAAGAAATTAAGAGAACAAGAGATGGAGAGAACGTTGAATTTGCTGAGCGATAAAATCACCAAGTATAACTCGAGAATCCAACAGCTGGAGATGGAAAACCAATGTTTGAAGTCATTGATTATCGAAAAGAATGAGAAGAAATCAAATGATTTGTTGAGATCCATCAAGTTAAAATCAACTATCTCCAGTCCTTCTAGTGATTCCGTTATCAACCAATAGGGGTTTGGATATATTTATTATTACCACTTTTTGTTTTGCATGATTAATGATTTCCAGTTCTCGTTTCACTAATTAATTTTGTTTTCTTATTGACAATAGATTATTTTTTCAATACCAATTACAGATAAATCTACAAGTAACATCTTTATGTATCAGTAGTTCACACATATATCATTATAATATTACACACACAGATTTATAAAAAGGAAGAAAAAAGATAGAAATTTAGACAGAAAAGTAATGTCAATAAAGAAATAATATTCAAATATAAAAATAAAAGTCAAGATCACTTAGGTTGAAAAAAAGTGGTATGGGGTAATTAAGTCTTTTAATCCCTTTGTAGTAATAATATTGTACACCTATCTCTTCTCTCACCAGGCCTAGATAGCAGCAACATATAGAGCAACCAAGATTCCAATAGCAGCATTGATGAATGGCAAGTTACCCAATAATAATCTTAATGCAATAGTATTGTGGAACCAGTGTGCTCTCAATTGGGTGAAGAATGTTGCGGATTCAATGAAGCCATGATCTTGAGCCCAGGCCTCAGCATTGGTCTTGACATCATTAAATGAGACATTACCTGATAAAAAGAAGTAAGCTAAAAGAAGTTTGGCCAAATTGAAAACTAATGGATCATATTTAGTTTTTCTAGACTTTTTGGCAATAAAGTTGAAGTAATAAGAACCGATTAATGGGAAAATAATTGACAATAAAGCCCAAGTGAACAAAACAAATAAAAATTTGAATTCAAAAAAGATAGATAAATCCCAAACAGGCCACTGTGGGTTTATATAGCTTGAATATTTGGAAAGAATGTTTTGATCCAAGAATGGAGCTTTTCTTAATGGGATAACAGGGACTTGTTGATATAAAAAGATAGCAGCTTCTGAGGAGCCAGTCAAAAAGTTAACTGAGTCAGCAGAACTTAATGATTTTCTAATTTCATTGCTTTGCTTATATAAGGCATCAACTGAGTCTTCATAGGTATCAAGAATGAAATCATTAGTTTCTTCATATTTACTGACGATCCAATCTTGGACTTTAGTGATGAACTGGAATTTGGATGGCTTGGATTCAGTATCAGTGGATTTTTCTTCGTCATCATCTAATAACTCAGCATCTTGAACTTTGGAAACCTCGATGTTGTCATCATCTTCTTCCTCTTCTTCATCATCATCGTCTTCATCATCATCATCATCTTCACTCTCATCTTCATCCTCACCTTCACCTTTAGATGGACTTGAGTTGTGTCTGAAACGTCTACCAATTGACAAGATTTTGCTTGCAGAAGAGCTTAATTTTTCATTTAGTGGTTGAATTCTCGAAGCAGATGGAGTTTGAACATCATCTAATGTTTGGGTGGATTTTCTTGGAGAGGTTCTCTTTCTGAATTGAATGTATTTCTTGAACTCTTCATCCCCTTCCAATTCTGGATGGTTATCAAGATACACAGCGATTCTCTCTTCTAAGATAGGCTTAGTTCCTTCAGGACTTTTATAGGGGTTTGTTGTTAGCAATAAAACAACGCGAAAAACAATCAAAACAAACATATCAATGTCCGTTTGAACCAGTTTCAGTTAAATGCGAGACAACTTACTTTAGGTCTAATCTCTCGGCTAGCTCTAGAAGGTTACCCTTTGTCAGTTGTTTTAAGCTCATCCTGGGCTAGACAGTGTGGTGTTGTTACGGGTTTGTTGGCTGGTTGTTGTTGTTGTTGTTTTTCCTTTTGTTTTTGTTTTTTTCGAGTTTGTGGATTCTGGGCTCTCTTTTAATTAGGAACCATGGTAACTAAACCGCAAAGTGCATCCCGATTAGGAAAAAGGTAAACAGAAACAGAGACATAGACAGCGACCCTAAACAGAGTGACAGGAGCAGCACGAACAGCTCGTGCTTGTGGCCTGGGACGAAGATTTAATGCACAGTTGGGAGCAGCTAAGGAAGTAAAGTCTGAATTTCACTCTACAGATTGAATACTAAATTGAATGCTGTTATTTGTATTGGAACATACTGTACATCTGCGCAGTAACTTCTCACGAGAGCTACGCTAGTGATTAGAACGAGACGCAAGCGAGCAGATTTTCTCCATATTATGAGTCCGAAACATCTAACTGGTAGCATGAGCAGTAGTCTCGGACCTCAATGAAGGTGATTACACTAATAAAGCATACCAACGACATGTCCCAAATGTATGTATACTACTTACTGGCCAGAGGCGCCTTTTATTTCTCCTCATAAATTGTCCCGTCTTCTTCCCAAAGACACTTTCCTGTCACCAGATTCAGTGCTGCTTAACCTTCCCAAGTACTGTATTGACTTATCTGAAGAAAGAGAGATACGAGAACATATAATCAAACCAATCTATAACTCATGGCGACGAGAAACAAATTGAAGTAAAAACAACATTAAAAGAGGAAAAGAAACTGGATCATTCTACGTTTGTTCCAAACTTCATTAAAAAGACACTTAATATAAACAAAACAATAAATCTTAGAACCATAGAGCAGAGTTGTAAAAGCCTAAATAAGAATATGATGTATAAATAGAAGAGTTTACCCTCTTACTCTTCAACAGGCTATTTTTAAAGCTTCTAAGCTGTTTATTTTGGAGCTTCTTTGAAAGAGATAGCAGCTTCTTCACCCATAGCAGAGATGATGGTAACTAATAAATCTTTACCGTCATCAAAAGCAGATTGGATGTTTTCACCTAATTCACCTTCTGGGGCACGGACATCATCTTTGGTTTCACCATCTGGGGTCATTAAGTTTAAGTAACCGTCATCAATATCTAATAATTGGAATTCGGTTCTGTTGACGAATGGAACTTCCATGTTGTGGGTGGATGGGGATAAATCTTCTAATTTCTTTTGAGTGAAGATATCAATGGCAACTAAATGGACTTTAGCGTGACCATGCTTACCAGTTTTAGAAGTAGACATGTCAACAATTTTACATGGTCTACCTTTAATAACAACGAAACCATTCTTTCTTAAAGCAGAACATTGTTGTGGGTAAGTTAAGGAACTACCAGCATCAGCGGTTTCAAAGACGTGCTAGAAACATTTCGAGTTAGTAAAAATATTAGAAAAGAAGTAAAAATGGGTTAAAAGATGGAATAGCGGTGCTTAATGATGAGAAACCTGCGAATTCGAAGAGCGATTATGAGAATGACTCGTATCTCAACTGACACAATAGCAAATAAAAATCTGACAGCAATCGAAATATGCCTGGGGCCAAGATAATGTTCAAGTTATTGACTTTTAGAAACGCATCAGTTAGAAGTATCTACTAGCCAATCATATATGTACATAGCCAATCAAATGAAAACATAGAGAAAATCATTCATAGAACGCCCCAATTATCGCCATTCATCACAATTTCCTGGATAATAATTCCATCTTTGACCCGTGAACTGGTTGAGAACATACATCTTCTTCAGCCATATTGAATAGATTGATTTAAATAGATGAGTTAGGAACTCTTTTCTTCGTCAAAAGAAGGAAAAAAAAAAGTTTTTCAAAATTTTCAACAACGAAAAAAGCGAAAGTCGAGAAAAATTCTGAAAAAAGTGTTCCGGGGGTAAATTACAAGCGTAAATATCAGAATACCCTCGAAGTTCACGTGATAATGAAATTTTCCGTTTGGTTAGTTGACCCAATAGACACCAGGGAAATTGTAATCTCTTGAAACTGGTTGCCGTTTGAATGTGAGACGGTGAGGGTGTAAATCCTTTAATGCAATTATCAAATGTGTCCATTATGGGTGCTATTGGTCTTGATATATTAATATTAGGGTCTGTGGTCCTCCCATTATATCTAGCCAGTTCAAGCTCATCGCATACTGAAGAACAATTTACAGGATCTTATCGGTACATCGTTCTCAAAAAATGATTCATTATATAGATTAGTCATTAAAATAGCGATCTGTATTGTATGCAAGGTCATTAGCAGGTTCATAGTAATTAGTAATTAGCAATTTGTTCTTAAATTCTATAAGTCTTTTAAGTAGTTTTTGTAGTTTTTGATAGGGTTCCTTTGAAGATGGAGCTTGATAGAGTTTCCTTCAAGATCTCTAACTTCTTTTCACGATAACATTGTCTGTCTTTCATATCTTGCCTGATCAGTTCCAAATACTCCCATCTCCATCTATTCTTATCCTTCTCCATGGATCGTTCTTTCTCGGATAAACAATCAAGGCGCTTGTTAGCACTGGGTTCCTCATTGATCCAGTTATAATTCATTTCATTTGAATCGTATAAGTGAAACCCGAATTGTTGAGGTTGTGAGGGATCGTTATCATCATAGTCTTCTTGATCACTTGAAAATACCTCTTCAACTGTTCTATAGAACCCAAGATGGTCACTGAAGATGGATTGAGAGGAGGAACTTGGTGAGATTTGAGATTCTTCATGACCCATTTGATGATGCGTAGAGAGCGTGGTAAATAATGGTAATGAAACAGGTAAGGTTATATTGAGGGATTGTTCATTTGGAGGTAAAATTGAAACTGAAGCTGGAGAATTTGATGTTTGATGATGTTGTGAGGTAGGTTTTCTTTTAGAGGCCGTGATTGAAGGGCTTGTTGACAATGTAATACTAGAAGCAGAATTTGACCGTGATCTTTTTGAAAACTTTGGTGAAGTCTCTTCTTGTTTATCCATTGGTACTTTAGTTATCTTTAAAAGTAAAGTATCTGTTTTGTTTAGCCCCTTATATTTGTTTGAAGTTTTGATTAATTTATTGTCTAGCAACTTTTGTAGATCTTCATTGATTTTAAGTCTCTGTTCAAAATCCCTCATCAAAGCATTGTATCTTGATCTTGTACTTCTCACATTCAGTCCCTTCTTTATTTTAATGTCTTCTCTCAATTCCCCAGTAATCAACTCCCATAATCTTGTCTTTTGTCCATACTTTGCCTTGAATGGCTTGTATTTCAACACCTTCTCCAACAAAGCAAGATCAAGCACTAGTTGGGAATCATCACCTTGAAAAAGTGCGTCAGATCCACTGCTGTCCTTCTTTAGCTCTGCGCCTACTTTTTCGTTGTTTAAATGTAGATTATTTTGTGGATCTAATAATCATCCTGCTTATCAGTATTTGCTCAACTTTAAGGAGATACAGAAATAAGACAACAACGTACCCAGAGTCATCGCCTTTGGATGGCTCAAAAGAGTATTACCAACCACGGGTGAATTTAATGGTGGTGGGTGTGTATGGATCGACGTATCGAAAGAGTCAATTGAACTCATTTAGAGCTTTTGAATGGATCATGGGAGTGTTTACTAAACGTGGAGTATCTTTTTTCGCTTTTCCTATATTGAAAGATCAATAACTACGCGATTTCTATACTTGTCTGAGATAAGCAGTTCTTTTATTTCTATCTTTAGCGTCCTCTCAGTAGTTGTAAATCCTCTTCAACCTCCTCTGGTTTCAGATCGTCTGGTGGGAAATAGTGTTTCATGATCTTGTTCAAAGCAGCGGAGTTCTCCTTTGAACTTGGCCCATTACTATCAACAGCATTGCCATTCAGACCCTTTGACGGTCTACCAACACCTCTCTTCTTTGCTACTATCGCACTGGTAGCTGTTGTAGACCCATCTGTATCTGACTCCCCTTTTCTATCTGTCGATGCGTTGTTTGGTCCGTTGAGGCTGTATCTGCTTGACAGTTCATCACCAGTGATTATATCGAACTCGCGATCTGTGATTAATGGAGCAAAGCCTTCCAGAATTGACGATAGCACTTGATTACCATAATTACCATGCGAAGTTTTGGATCTCTCAGGTTTTGATACTCTTGATGAGTTCAGTAATGTGCTTTGGGTTTTTTTCTTCCTGTCCCCTGATGTCGTCCCAGTATCAGTCTCCGAATTACTAAGATCATTATTTGATCCGGATGACCCCTGATCAGCATTTGAGTCTAGTTCTGGCTCCTTTGCTGCGGATACTGAAGCAGCTTGTGGCTGCTCGGTTGCAAGATTAGGTTGTAATAAGAATCCTGAATAGAACTTCTCTGCCCTTGCGGATCCTATTTCGCTAAAATCTCTATCAAGATTCGACAACAGTGCCTTTTGTCTTAAGAAGAACGATTTTAACTTTTCCAGCTTGTCATCTATCAGACCATTAGCATCTTTATAGACCTTCATAGATTCATAGTAGTAGGTTTTCAGGTTTTCATTTCGTCTGAAATTTCTCCATGCTTTCAGCCTTGTCAGTTCATAATCACGTTTCTCAATGATATCCTGCTCTATATCAAATAACTGGGCATCAACATCTTCGAGATTGGAGGTCGCTGTATTTGGGTCCCTGGGTATTGATAGGGCTTTCAATCTCTCATCTAACTGATGCTGTTGTTTCGAGTAAAGCTGTTCCCTGTTTTCTTCTTTATATTTGTACAGTGCGCTGTAGTAATCAAATAGCTCGACCCTTCTTCTTTCTCTGTTATTCCCATTCGAGAAGGTTATATCATTTCCTTTAGCTTTCAACTTGTATGGATTCAAGTGTTCCAGTTGGGATTGTGGTATTGCTTCAGGCTTAATTTCTTGATCTATTTCTAGTTCATTTTCGTAATTCTTGCCATCATCCTTATTAAGTCTCTTTTGTGAAAGCCTCTCATTACTCTCGACACTAGTTATTTCCACATACTTTTCAGGAATGCTTCTATTGATAAATATCCTCTTCTCCTGCTGGAGTGGTAGGAACCTCTGTTCCTTCAAATGGTTATGGTGTACTGGTTGCTTTTGAAGCCCCTGTCTTGACAACAAGTTGTTGTGTGAGTTACCGTGGGCCCCAGCTCTTAACCCATCTAATGTAGTGGCAGCGTTGGAAACATCAGTATCAATATCGCCTATGGACACGCACACTTCTAATAAAGAGGATATTCCGTCATTGTGAGGATAGGACTGAAATGGACGATATGGGTGGTCCAAAGAATCCGATCTAGCGGATAGGATTGGAGGAGATTGGCTGTAGTTGGTCGGTGCAGTTGGAAGAACTGCAGGCTGCTGAACGGTTGGGCCGATTTCAACGGGATTTAAATAGTACACTGTTCCCTCCACCTTCTTTTTCCTTGAACCCTTTGGTGGCATCTTTAATAGAATATTAGAGGAGTGAATATTATCCTGTTTTGATGGAAATTATAACAGGACGTTTGTTTTTGTATCAGACGCTTTTTGTTTCAAGCAAGAGGTGAGAGAGCTACTTTTTTCAACAATACCGAGAAGAAGCGAACTGTTCATTGTGCATTTTCACTACAAACACACAATCAAAGTTTTGAAGAATTGCTTGATAAAGAAACAGACTACATTTTGGGGTCCATCAGAGATTGATCTTTCGAAGCACACCAAGATCGAATAAAGTGAAGCCGGGGTTGAAACAGGATGCACTGATTATGTACCTGACGTGGTTGCGAGCCAGCGGTTACAAGCTTCTGAAATACGAGGGTCTATCGTCAGATGACCAGATCTCGGAAGTTTGCAGAAGGAAAAAAACAAAAATAACCAAGGCACCAAATCTCGGCATGAGACGGGGATCCAGACAGCCAAACGGCTACTGAAAAAAGAAAGAAAAAAAAGGGCGAACTGTCAAAACAATTCTACAAATCTCGCTTTTTGAAGGAAGTAGGCCTTCTCGAGCTTACAGAAGGACCCTGAGAAAAACCAAGATCTCCCGGATCAACAAAGAACGCTTCCAAGTTTAGCACAAACCTACCACAACGCACCAACCAAACCAACCAAACTAAACACAGCTGAACGCTTCAACAGGGCTTCCACTTCTTGGTGCCTTAGAGGAAATTTTTCTTTGTCTGCCTGTCTACGGCACAAAAGTCCGCCTGCAAAAAGAAAAGAAAAGCATCATGAGAATGGCACCTTCTTCACCAGATTTGGACAGAGAACGCACTGAAATAGCTGGATAGCTGGGTTCCCCATCGAAATTAAAGGGCATGAGGTGGCTAAGTTGTCCCCTGAGTGAGTCACAGTCCCATGTTTTCTCCATTTGTCTCTAAGATGTTCAAGCGGAACTTGTTATAAGTGGATTCTTAAGCCTGAACAGGAGAAATTCAGTCTTCGATTCCTTTTAACCTTCCAACGGTGAAACTACTGAGATGTGCATGAATTGGGTTTCCTTGTATAAAATACTATTCACGCCCACTATTTCTTCCCTTCTTCACTTTTACCGCTCTCTTATACATACATCCTTGTGTATTATCCTCCATATTCATCACACAGCATGTCCGCCACTGATGCTTTTAAAGAAGAATCACCTTCTGTGAGTTCAATAAGTCAATCTCCATATAGTGACACTACTTCAGTGAAAAGTTCTGGCCCATTAAGATCTTTCCTGGATTCTTTCAAGAGACTCGATCCAGACATCGATCCGTCAGCATATACTCCTGGAATCTCTGATGAGGAAAAAAGAGCAATCGCATTGAAACATACCCCATTACAGAGATCATTGAAAGCAAGACATCTACAAATGATCAGTATAGGTGGTAGTGTTGGTACTGGTCTATTCGTAGGTTCAGGTACTGCTTTAAGAACAGGTGGTGCTCTATCTTTACCAATTTGTTGGGGTATTGTTGGTTCCTTACTATACTGTGTTATACATGCTTTGGGTGAATTGCAACTCTTTGCAAACTTACCAGGTGCATTCTCTGCCCACGCTACCAGATTTGTTGAACCAAGTTTTGGTTTTGCCATTGGGTATAACTATGTTATATTATGGTTAGTGGTCTTACCTGCCGAAATTATCGCTGCTTCTATTACTATTAGTTATTGGTCTGATATCACACCTGTTGCTTGGGTCACTATATTCTACGTTGCAATCTTGGCCATCAATATGTTTGGTGTTCGTGGATACGGAGAAGCTGAGTATGCCTTCTCATTAGTGAAAGTCATTGCAATCTTGGGATTTTTGATCCTGGGTATCGTTTTAATCTGTGGTGGTGGTCCATCTGGGTTCTTCATTGGTGGTTCCAATTATCGTACACCGGGCCCTTTTACCAATGGGTTTAAAGGTGTTTGTACCGTTTTCGTTACTGCTGTCTATTCTGTTGGTGGTTCTGAATTAATCGGTATTACTGGTGCTGAGGCTCAAAACCCAAGAAAGACCTTACCAAGAGCTATAAAACAAGTCTTTTGGAGAATAATGCTATTCTACTTAGGTTCATTGACTTTGATATCTTTGCTCGTTAATTCCAAGGATACCAGACTGTTAGGTACTTCCTCCGTTGATGCTGCTGCCTCTCCTTTTGTCATTGCTATCCAGAATGGTGGTATCAAAGGTTTACCATCCGTTATGAACGTTGTTATCTTGATCTCTGTCTTATCTGTTGGTAATTCCGCGGTGTATGGCTGCTCGAGAACTTTACTATCTCTATCAGCCCAAGGCCTAGCGCCAAACTGCTTCCAATATATTGACAGAATGGGTAGACCTATCTTTGGAATCCTTGCTAATGCCATAACGGGTTTATTATGCTACACCGTTGCTTCAGATAAACAAACCGTTGTTTTCAGTTGGCTAATGGCTCTATGTGGTCTTGCTGTCACATTCACCTGGATTGCTATCGTACTAAGCCATATCCGTTTCAGACTAGCACTCAAAGCCCAAGGTCGTTCATTGAATGAACTGGCTTTCAAATCTCATGCTGGCTTCTGGGGTTCTGTTTATGCTTTGGTCATCTTGATTATATTCTTAGCTCTTCAATTCTGGGTCGCTTTATTCCCTATTGGTTCCTCCCCAGATGCCTCGGTGTTTTTCCAATCCTATCTAGGTTTTGTTATCTTCTTCGTATTTTACATTGGTAGAAAACTATACGTTAGAAAATTCAATGAACTCATCCCATTGGCTGAAATCCCATTAGATGCTGGTAAGACTACAGAAGAAATTGATTTACAACAACAAGAAATTGCAGAAGAGAGAGCGATTTTAGCCACTAAGCCTTGGTGGTATAGAACTTATGATTTCTGGTGTTAGAATGATTTAAGCCATTCTCATTAGTGTTTCTGTTGATTTTTTGCGGGGCTGTTTATTCTATTGAGCTCCTCTCTTGTTTTAATATCTCATATTCACTTTTTTTTTGTTTGGTCATCTTGTTTGCATATTGTCATTAATCAGGAAAGGTTTTTCATTTGCATATATTTTATTGAAAGTGTTTTTATATTGGTCGTTTATCAATTCCGTGATAGAGTTGGAGTTCTATATTTTGATTGTTTTTTAATGAAGGTTACGAGTTATCTTAGTTTAATGAATAAACATAAGTCATAATATTATAAACAAGAACATATTTAACATGTAAAGTCAACAGACCTTCTATAAATAGCAAAACTTTTCATCATTAATCTCATTTATTGGATCTCACTCTTGACAAATCGTTCAAAATCTTATCATAAGCCTCATCAACTTCCTGAATCTCTTCATCAGTCTCAACATCACTATAACTAGGGAGCTGTTTGGTTTCCTTATCAATCAGAGGATATATAGTATTCAGGTTAAACCTGTCATGGTTAACATTATCAATCAAAGAGTTGATACTATCGATACCCTTAGCCTTAATCACAGCCTCTCTGATCTCCGAACCAGATGGTAGCTTTGGAATAACAATATTATCTGGTTTCACAGTAGCCTCGTTAGTTGGAGGTAATATATGACGTTGCTGTTGAACAAAGAACCCCCATCTATGGAACTCACCTTCTTCTTCCTCTTGCTTCTTAGCTTGGACCGATGTTTGAGAGACGGAGCGCAGTAAAACAGGTTTACCAGTTGCCATATCGACAGGTGTACCGTTCACTTCGACAACCATTTGATGTGGTGTTTCTGTTAGTGTTGTCTGTTGTGGTCTTGTTGCAGTTGCAGCTTCTTGTTTCTGAAGGGCTTGGGATTGTTGGGAACTTGAGGGTTGATCCAAGTTTTGGAATAAGTCAACTATATGAGCCAATGAAGTGTCCAAGAAATAAAATCTTAATAAATCCTCTTTTTCTTGTAATTTCAACTGTCCATTCTGTGATCTTTTTTCTAATAAATCATCAATGGTTTTGTTGATCTGCTTTCTATTTCTTGATATTTTCTCAAGGAATTGCTTCTGTAAGAATTGTTGACCGAATTCATCGTTTTCATCAGGTTGATCTTTCAACTTATTAATCTTATCGATCAGTTTTCCAGCGGTTTCGGCAATTAAAGAACCATCAAATAAAATATCATCATGTGAGTCTGTTGACACGCTAGATGGCTGGTTTAAAGATGTTTCCATATTTCTCATCAAACATAGTGCAATTCTGGAGCTAATGGCTTCATCAATTAGTTCATAATCTAGGTCTAGGTTCAACAAACTTTTAGATGATTTTGCAGTACTGTACAATGCAGCAGCAGCAGGTAAGCTGATTTGTGACAAACCAATGATGGACACATGAACCAAGTTTTGACATTTTGGAATGATTTCTGAAATGATGCTGATGGATTTTGTTGATAGTTCATTAAAATCTAAGTGTAATCTTGTCAACTTGGGAAATCTTGGTAAGTATTTGTTTAAATATGGTAAAATACCTGGATAAATCTGTGGTAGATTACTTAGATCCAAAAATCTCAAATTTGGCAATTTTGATAATGATCTAATTAACAAAGCAACATCTTCAACATTGACTAAATGTGTTGAGTTTATTGAGATACTCTGTAAATTGACAGCACTCCAGATCCTCTTGATCAGTGGCTTCAATTTATCATGGTTCAAATCATTGAAACCTATATCTAATCCTTCACACTTGGAATTTTCAACAGTGGCCCAATCCATCAGGATTCTTAAATGTTCAACAGTTAAATCCATTTGACAAACGCCTAATCTCACAGTCTTGATAGAGACACCCTCTTCAATCAATCTTCGAAAAATCGGGACAGATAACTTGCAACCATTGACCAATAGTTCTTCAATTCCTCCACGATGGACCAATGTATCGATAAATAGATCCCAATCCATCTCAGAACGGTGCTGTGATAACGATAAGTCTGATTTGATCTTCTGTTGTGAAATGTCCAACTTATGCAATGATTTGTTACGTGAGATGAACTTACACAAGTATTTCCAGCCTTGGTTGTCAATAGGGACATTTCTCAATGACAGTTTCTCAATTGTAGTCGAGTTCAGTAATGATGACAAGATTATCTTGAGCATTTCAGTAGTCATGGTGACATTATCAAACACTAACGTCTTGATAGGAACAATAGCAATAAAATCACTAAAAGAGTAAACATCAATTAGAGTTGGCTTAGGGTTCAATAACTTCAAGACTTGTAATGGAGAGGATTTATTCTTTAGTTGTTTTAATGTAGCTGGAATTGGTAAAATTTCTCTCAAATGACAACATCTGGTATAAATGGCTTCCAGAGATATTTCGATATGGAGATCTTCATTATTAACAATCTCATCCTCAAAATGATGTTCATGTAAGTGGATTGGTTTATCAATTTCCAAATTTGACATTCCTTGATAAACATCCTCCACATCGGCTTCAACATCTTTTTCATTTTGAGAGGTACTAGAATTCTTCTTATTCTTAAAATTCAAAACTTCATGTGCAATTCTTTGAGCAGCCCTATGTGCTTCTTGAGCATGTTTTTCGCTTTCTTCTAAAGCTTTCCTCTGTGTATCTTTAATCAGCTTAATCTCACGGTCATCGTAGACCTTGGCCTCAATTTTTGCCTCATTTGTGATGCCAACTGACAGTTTTATTGGTTCAGTTGAAAGAAGATCCTCGACAACAGTAACATTTCCCTTTTTTGGTCTTCTGGATGGGATCTGTTGTGGTGGATCATCGGACAATTTGTCTAGTGCGAACGTGACTCTTCTCAACCTCAAGTCAGACAGCTCTTTGATTGGCAATAATGATCTGTTTGGGTTTTTATTCAAGATGACCCTTTGTGGAGCTGATTCTGGAACAGGTAGCAAACTGTTTGAGGAACGAAATGTTGGAGAAATACTTTCAATGGATGATGAGAGTGAATGTGAATGTGAATGCATTTGATGATTTTGTAAAGAGTGCTGCGCAATATGTTTATTTGGGATTTGAATTGGAGTGATCTTCGGTGAAGTTTGAGCTGGAGTTGTAGGGACTGATCTATTCTTAAGTTTAGAGAAAGCACTAAATAGAGATTTGATTGGTTTCTGAGGTCTTTGTTGCTCATTCAAAGAGCTTGATCTAGTTAATTGTGCATGATTCTGATGTTCGCTTAGAGAAGACGATCTGGTAAGATTGTTATTGGTTGCTACTGGAGGAGCCTGATTTGAAACGTTCGCCAATCTCTTTGGGTCAGATGTCGACCGGGGTCTTAGAGCTTTTGAGAGCAAGGATTTCCCAGAAGCTGCTGGTTGCTGAGCAGGTGGCAGAGAAGTGAATTCTGGGGAGGGCAGTAGATCCGAAGATGGAGCAGCACCAGTTAGAACAGGTGCTTTGGGGGTCGAGCTAGGTGTTGGGATATGTGCGACTTGTGGTTGTTGCAGCTGCTGTAAATTTGGTGGCTCGACTGAAGATTTAGCACCGGTGCTTGATTCTTTGGAAGAGGATGGGGTTAACAAGTTAGTTGATGTTTTAGGCTTATCCACCGACTGTGAAAGGTTGGGAGCAACAGAAGTGTTTGAATTGGTAGCAGTACCATTGGAAGCGGTAGTGGAAGCAAAATTCGAGCTGATGTTAGCATTAGCACTTCTCTTTTTTTTCTTGTTTCTGTACAACCAGTCGACATCGACACTTGTCTCAGCTTCGAGATCCTCCATTGCTTTGTGAAGCTTTGAGTGGTGCTCTAGCTCTAGATTGTTGTCATAGTGGAAGGATTGCTGAAGTTCAGTTGCCATCGAAGGTAGGAGCAAAACTGACTGTATAAGTGATATCGGCTTGAGGAAGATGAGTGCGTGTTTTGATTATAAATGGCGATGTAAATGAGACAGACGAAATAACCGATTCTGAACTTTAGAACAATCAGAGAGCAGGGTAAGGCACAAAGGAGGCACTGAGATTGGCTCCAGATGGTAAAACAGTAAAGGAAGGAGACTGAAAGAAGCTTAGTGGACTCGGTTCACGTCTTTTTTTGGAGAGGACGCTGGCAGTGGTTTGTGAGTTTCCTTGACAGTTAAGCCAAATCGAAGAGAATTTTGGATTTTCTGTGATTGGGAAATTTTGTTTGTATCGATTACGTAAAGGCGCCTGAGCTTGAGCCTGAGCCTGAGCCCGCTCCGTCTGGAAAGCGCTGGGAATGGCGGGGTTTACTTCAAGTGCTAGGGAGAAGAAAAGGGGAGGCTGGTAGAAGCTGCTAGTAGGAGGAGGTCACTAATAACATCGCCGGCTCTTCTCACACACCCTTCTAACTAACTCCCCAGTTCCCGTCCGTTCCCCTGCCAGCAGGGCCAAGGTCCATGTGGATCCCCGAGTGGGTCTTCCACCCGAAGAGAAACTGGCTTTAGCGGGTTTAGCTGAGTGCTTATTTCCTGCTCTCCTATTCACCAAATCATTTTTAATGCCTCACTTTACTTACTAAGTAACTACTAACTAGAGAAATGTTCTTTCCCAAAATCAATTCCATTGATAAGTTGGACTAAAAATTATATAACAAAACACCAGAAACAAATGATACGATCCCAATTTATGTAATGACTTAAGACGACTTGAAGAAACAGTGCCAACAGGTTAATCTCCAATGATTATTATACGTTGTTGGAACTCAGTAATGCACAGCTCCATATAAATAAAAAAAAAACACGGCAAGCAAATAATTAACCTTCCAATAACTAAACGATAGTGAAACGTCTTAACATTCACCAGGGCGATACTACCTTTCAACCAACTCTGCTTCCTGTTCTGATAAATCATGAAAAACTTGAAAAAGAAGGCACAGAAAAAACCGAAAAAAAAAACATCAGGATATGATTGAATATAGTATTATCTCTTCTTCCCCTTCATGGCCAACATGTTGAATGTTGATAGAATATCGTCAACTTTATCTCTTCCCAAATTTGTGCAACACCACGTTGCTGTGCGGTCTAGATCTCGTGGAAGTTTATTAATCAAAACCATCTCCGTTTTCCAAAAACTTAAGCTCCGAAGCGTTTGGCTTTGTAATCCTTGATGGCAGCTTTGACCGCATCTTCAGCCAACATAGAACAATGCAATTTCACTGGAGGTAAACTCAGCTCCTTAGCAATCTCACTGTTTTTGATTTTGACGGCCTCATCGATAGTTTTACCACGTACTAATTCAGTGACATACGAACTGGAGGCAATTGCACTACCACAGCCGAATGTTTTGAACTTAACATCCTGAATAACACCGGTCTTATCATCAACCTGTATCTGTAGTCTCATAACATCACCACAAGCTGGGGCACCGACTAAACCTGTTCCAACATTTGGTAAAGATTTATCTAGAGATCCAACATTTCTAGGATTTTGATAGTGGTCAATGACTTTTGGATGATACTTTCTTGTCTGTTGAACTAAAGACTTGAATGATCTGGAAACGATTCTTTGTGAGTTGATTCTAAACATTTTATCCGTTAATGAACTTTTGATAATTAAAGAAACTAAATTGGAAGGAATTATGGAGTTTGTTGAAGAGAGAGAGGATTCATAATTTTGATTTTTAATGGTAAATTTTCTAGATGACTGGAACCAAAAAGAAATTGGGAGTTGCCGGAAGAGGAAATATTCTGCTTCTGGTAGTTATTTCCAGGTTTCAAGGCACGGGATTGTTAGTGGGGATCGCAAAAGCGGTAATTTTCGAGGAATGTGCCCGGATCCGGACCAGTACGTCACTGTTTTCCAACGACTTCGGAGTTTATAATGGAGATAAAGGCCCAGAGAAACCTACAACACATCCCGATAAACTTCTGTTTCTGCTAAAGGTGTGAAGAGAAGATTCAGATTCATTCAATCTAGAAGATCTTTGCCTACTTAAATTGAGTCTTCTATATTCCACGTTTCTCTAAATAATCAAACCAAGTTGTGGAAGTGCGATCTGCCTTTAGCAATTCCGTCCAGAACAATCTTTGAGATCTCATCTGGATCACTCGTAACTTTAGTCAAATTTTCATACCCGGTATCAGTCACTAATATATCATCTTCGATTCTCACGCCTCCAATTGGGATGTATTTCTTGAGGATATCTTCATTGATATATTTCTTCTTGTTCGGATCTTCTAGACCCAGCTCGATTAAGTAGGGACTGAAATAAGCACCAGGTTCATCTGTAATGACCATACCTTTTTGTAAAGTTCTACGTAATCTTAGATATCTCAATTTTGGATCAGCATCATCGTAATTAGGATATCCACCAACATCATGAACATCCATACCTAATAAATGACCCAATCCATGCGGGAAGAAAATAGTCGAGGCATTACTTTCAAAGATCTCTTCAACCGTACCATTCTGGAAAATACCTAGCTTCAAAAACCGTGAAATCAAAATCTTATGTGCTAACAAATGGATCTCATCCCAACTAGCACCTGGCTTCATGGCTTGCATGGTCTGGGTTTGCATATCTAAAACAGTGTCATAGATTTCTCTATGTTCTTTGCTCCAGTGTCCTTTAATAGGGAAACTTCTTGTGACATCACTGGTATAATTCGACCATTCAGCACCAGCATCTATCAAGACAGACTCTTTTCCCTCCATGGTGTCATTGTTATCTAGATAATGTAACGTGGAACCATTATGACCACTGCAGCAAATTGGGTTGTAGGCTTGATGCTTTGAACCTTGTCTAATTGAATGGTAAACAAATTCAGCATGCATATGAGTTTCGTTTTTTTCAATTGGAATAGCTGACATCACAGCAAGATGCGAATTGTCAGTGATTTGAGCAGCTTTTCTCATCAATGAGATTTCAAAATCATCTTTAATGACTCGAGCTTCATCAAGAGCATATAATAACGAAGTATCTGTGTGTTTCAATAACTTTGAGAAAGCCTTATTGGACTCAGTGACATCAGTAGTCAAGTTGAATTGATATTTGGACAGATAAGATTCTATTTCGTTGTTATATAACACCTTATCCACATCGTATTTCTCTTTAGCTTGTTCCAATGAGATTGGGAAACCAGACCACATAACATCATCATAATCGATCTCCGGCAAAAAGAGTACCAATTCCTCTTTGTTCAAGTCAAAGAAGACATGCGAGCTGGGAGTATCAGCACCAGTCAAGTAGTAGAAGTAACGTTCTTGTCTAAAAGGTTTTGCCGAATCTGAGTAGCTGTAGTGCTCGTCGTAAGCACCAGACAAAAACATGGCGTAATTAGAAAGGTTTGGGATCTTGGTTTGCAGATGCTTTTTGACACTCAATGCATGCTGTTTGGCTGGATACTTGGACATGTTGACGAAGGACTTTAGCATGAAATTAGCGTTCGAGAGAGGTTATGAGTGGAAGTTTTGAAAGTGGGATGGCCGCTTTCTTTTGATAAAGTACAGTTGACTGTCCTTTAGTGGAAATTGGAAATTGAGAACACCGAAAAAGATAAACTCGCAAAAACTTGCCGAAAAGTGATTGAAAAGTGATTGAAAATGTGTTATTGCTGATTAAAAACGGATGTTCCTTCTTTCTCACAGGAGTTCTCAATACGTTAGGATCCTGACGGCGATTATGCACCAGCATAACCTACCTTTCTGTAAAGTAGTAGATACCGAGCTGTACTTAGACAGTGAGAGAGATGTTTTACCTACCATATGAAAACTACATCTTGGTATTAAACAAAGAGTTAAGATATGTTGTGTATCAAATCAATAGTTCAATAAACTAGACGACTTAAGCGTTTTGTTCAGCTTGGAAAGCAGCAATTTTAGCATCAATTTTAGCTTGTCTTTCAGCTTTGGTCAATTTAGTTTGTCTGTATTTCTTAGATTCAGCAGCATATTGTTCTTTGGTGAATTTCTTTTCAGTTGGTTTGAAAGCTGGGTCGGCTCTGATAGCGGCATGGGCTTCAGCGTAGATGTCTTCAACAGCATCGGCATCAATGTCATCAGCTAAGTAACCTTTGAACAAAGTTCTGAATCTTTCTTCATCATCATCAGCTAATTCTTCCATGTATTCAGAAACGTGACCACCAAAGATGTATTTTCTCAAGGTTTCAGCATCTAATTCTTCACCTTCAATATCCCAACCTGGGAATCTGTTGGCAGAGTGTGGAATGTACAAACCACCATCAGAAGCACCTTTCAAAGCACCGAAAACTCTGGCACCGGTGGTGGTTCTGGTTAAACCAACATCCAAGAAGACTTTGAATGGACGTGGACCATCTTCAACGGCTTCGGTTAATTCGAATTCACCTTCGACTTCTTCGACACCAGTGTAGGTTTCATCCAAACCTAATTTTTGTAAGGCTCTTCTGGCGATTAATAAACCAACAGCGTAAGCAGCAGACCAGTTAGTCAAACCGTGGTTAATACCGTATCTTGGTAATTCATGGGCGTAAGCAGCGGTTAAAACAATATCACCGGTGATTTGGGAAGAAACAATTTGGGCAATGATATCTTTGTTGGTGAATCTAACAACTAATCTGTATTTTGGAGTGTTGTATTTAGCTTTGTGTTGAGCAACTAAACGCTTTCTTTGGTAGTAATCGGTTTTACCTTCTCTTCTTCTTCTGAAAGGAGTTTGGTAACGAGAGTGGTAAGCAGAGTTGATAGCGTCTTTTTGGAAAACCATTTTGATTGATGATATGTGAGTTCTAAAAGGGTATAATAGTAAACAATTGGTTTCTGCTAGTTCTTTTGAATTTTTCTCGAGCTGTTGATGCTTCACAGGAAATTTTTCACTTCCCAATTCGCGAATTTTATCAATTGTGGTGTTCGGGTGTCCTAGTAAAAGGATTAGGGCTTAACGCATCACGTGATGTAATAAGAGTCTTAGGGCTTCAAAGAATTCAGGCGGTCCTAACGAATAACAACTTACCGACTGATTGAATCTCGGAAATTTGATTTAAATGTCTACTAATTCCCTTGTAGTTGCGAAATTAGGCTACCTCAGCCTCTATCAGTCTACCTACGCCAAAGAAGGGGGTTTTTGGTTCATTATTCATTTAAACGGAAGAGTAATAATTCTATGTACAAGTAGTAGGATTCAGATACGTCTTTCAAAAAAACCAATATCTATCTTTCTAGTTGGGGATCAAGAGTCGCATTTTCAATAACATTATTATTTGTATTTAGATTGCGTACCAACCCTTTGATGACATTGGAATTTGGACCGACATTGATGAAATTGAATTGTTCATTTGGATCTTTCAATAGATGTTGGATAGATTTGGAGAACAGCACAGGGTTTGTGAAATCTTCAATGAAGTTGTCTAGAGCTTGACCGTGCGTTGTCGAAAATTCAGCGGTAAGATTGGAAATTATTGGCACTTCTAACTCAGACGATCTCTCGATGTTTGGGAAAGAATACTCAATGAACTCTCGGAATTTAGCTTTGGATTCTTTCAATAATTCACTGTGGAATGGAATTTTCACATTCAACTGTTTGCTTTTGATTCTACTCTTGGGGTCTGCAATCCTCAATTCTTCAAACACTGACTTCAACTCGTCAAGCTCACCCGAAATAACAACCTGTGTTGGTAAGTTTTGGTTGGCAATTGAAACTGTTTTGTAGTTCGAGATAATTTCTTTAATAATATTTTCATTCATAACTGGTGCTTTATCAGAATAGACAAGGGCAGTCATTCCATACTCGCGCTTGGTATCAATTGCCTGTTCCATGAATAAACCTCTTTTATGAGCTATCAGAGGACCATATTCAGGATCAAGTACATTATTGGCCAATAAAGCTGTCAATTCTCCTAAGGAGTGCCCAATGGTGTAATTAGCCCTAAGATCGATTCCTTCAGATTTGGCTATTTGTAGGAGAAGCAGTGATATGGACACTATAGCAGGTTGTAGATTAGAAGATTTGAACAAGAAATCTGGGTTCTGATCCAGGGAGAACAATGAATCTGTGAAGTGCTGCGAGATCTGGGAGGTGAGGGATGATCTAAAATGAGACAAGTCATGGAGCTTGGAAATCGCAGAGACTAGTTCGGGCGATACTAGCTGGCCCTGGCCGGGAAACGTGAGCACTCTCTTGATGTTTGACGAGCCGACGAGTCTTCTAAGAATTGTCATTACTTTGTTATTACCACCTGCTTTTTTTTGCTTGTTTGTTTGTTTTGTTTATTGTTTATTGTTCTGAAATTGGAATTTGTGCCTCCAATGAAGGATAAAAGATACAGATTGGCCGGGGGTACTTTCGCGATACGGCTCCACAGACTTGTTCCCATTGTTCACGAGGACCTGGCAGTTGATGATTCCAAGGGGTAGACACTCATTCCAGCAGGTGGTAGCGGAGGGTGGAGAAGGAAAACATGGCACTCACGAGCTCCTCTCCTTCTGGTTCCAATGAGAGTCCTCCACCGTCCACCTGCCAAGTAGGAGACTTCTGCCTGCAAACTCTGCAGTTCCCACTGGAGTCCCTTAACCGGGAAGAAGTGAAAATTTCTCCGATTTACTACGAAAAATTCAATCAGTCACAGCTATTTCGAACAATCGAATTCTTTCGTTCTTTCTTCTGTGTTTGTAACTTACTTGGAGCAGTGAGCAGAGACAGAAGCCTTTTATTCTTCACTTCATATTCATCAGTTCTGCATCATAATGGCCGACCAAAGACGTGAGTGCACCCCGTTCAGCGGGAGAAATTGTCTTATCTAGTAATGCGTATCATGTGTGCTGAATTATCTATGACATCAAACACCAGATCACATACAGGTTACGCACAGAATCAAATAAAAAGATTAATGTACAAGACATGATTTCTACTGCTCCACACTTGAGAGAGCTTGAATACTAACAGTCCTTTCTTTCAGCTTTACCATTTGTTTATCAATTCTTATCCGGCGCCGTCGCTGGTGTCTCTGAGATTCTAGTTATGTACCCACTAGATGTCGTCAAGACTAGAATCCAACTGCAAGTTGGTGGTGCTGCCACTGCCGCTAAAGGTGACACATACACTGGTGTCATTGACTGTTTGACTAAGATTGTCAAGAATGAAGGTCCAAGTAGATTATACAAAGGTATCACTGCTCCAATTTTGATGGAAGCTCCAAAGAGAGCCACTAAATTCGCTGCTAACGATGAGTTCACAAAAATCTATAAGAAGGCCTTTGGTGTCCAAACCATGAATCAACCACTTTCTATCTTATCTGGTGCTTCTGCTGGTGCCGTTGAGTCTTTTGTGGTTGTTCCTTTTGAATTGATCAAAATCAGAGTCCAAGATATAAATTCCCCATACAAATCTGTTCCTGATGCCTTTTTCCAAACTGTTAAAAACGAAGGTGTCTTAGCTTTATACAACGGTTTAGAAGCCACTCTATGGAGACATATCGTTTGGAACGCTGGTTACTTTGGTATTATTTTCCAAATCAGATCATTATTACCAAAAGCTGAAACTTCAACTCAAAATACTCTTAATGATTTAGCTGCAGGTGCTATTGGTGGTACAGTTGGTACTACTTTAAACACTCCATTTGATGTTGTCAAATCGAGAATCCAAAACACTATTTCAGTACCAGGCGTTGTTAGAAAATATAACTGGACTTTTCCAAGTTTGTTGACTATTTACAAAGAAGAAGGGTTTGGTGCGCTATATAAAGGGTTCTTACCAAAAGTGTTGAGATTAGGTCCAGGAGGTGGTATTCTATTGGTTGTCTTCACAACAACCATGGATTTCTTCAGAACAATTCATTATAAATCATAGATCTGATTTAGATGTCTAAACCAAATAATACATATACACAAAGAGAAAAAAACACAACAAAAACTACAAAGAAACTCTAACTAATTTAGAGAATGGCTAGTCCATCTATTTTATTTATTTAACTTTCCCCTTTATATAGTAATATAAAAGAAAGAAAGATTCTATATAGCTTGAAAAAAGAAAGAGATGTATGATCTACCAGCCCTTGTTAATCCCAACACAATCCACCTGCAAGAGTAGTTGCGAAAGAGTAGAAAAACAAAAGGGCGCTAAGATGAGCAATAAGTGTTAATTGATCTCTCCGAGGACTTGACGCCTGCTCTAAGGTAGATGAAAATTTAGAGAAAGCAACACGGTATGATAGTCCTGGTTGTCCGCACTAAAGAAAAGGGAAAAAGTATCAAAGAAGGTAGAAAGATGGGTATCTTGAAAAGTTTTTTATAGATCAAGTCGGAATTCGGTGTTGAATTTTTTGATTAATCACGTGAGACTAGTCGGAATTTGATATTCAAAACAACACAGAAATGAGGGCAAATCAAAGAAAGCATGGACCAAGTGGAGTAGTGAGTTCTTTGAAAGGAAGGAGAGTTAAGTAGAAGGGAATATGAGCTTACCACAGTTCTCATCTCAGGATGAAAGTCAAAGAGTTTTAGTAGTTGTGCGGTTTTCCTCAGCTTCTCACACGGATTTGACGTTGCCCTTGGTTAGATTA
Source organism: Wickerhamomyces quercuum (assembly GCA_030556525.1). Lineage (NCBI taxonomy): Eukaryota > Fungi > Ascomycota > Saccharomycetes > Phaffomycetales > Wickerhamomycetaceae > Wickerhamomyces > Wickerhamomyces quercuum. The sequence continues at coordinate 128,755 of JAKTUE010000024.1, forward strand.
ACTGATTTATCTATTGGTTGGTTAAGAAGAAACGTTCGTTCAAGCTTTTCAGATTTAGCTAAAAAGAGATTGAGGTTTATACTTTCAGGAAGGGTGCTGAATGATAAAACTAACTTCAAAGAGGAGTATTACAGATTTTTGAAATTTAACAACAGTTCACATAACGATGATAACGAATCAAATGATAACGAGGAACCACAAGATAAACAATTTTACATCCATTGTTTAATTGGTGATGAACTGAGTGCCGAAGAGTTGCAAAAGGAGAATGAGCTTGATGAAAGAGTACAAGAGCAATCAACAACCCCAGCACCAGTCGGGTTTGATAGGTTGGCATCTGCCGGATTTTCCCAAGATGATATCAATACCTTAAGGCAGCAGTTTAGACAACTATATGGAGATTTAAGAACAAATGGCACGGATGAAGATAATAGAGACATAAGACAGTTAGAAGAAAGGTGGATTGACAGTTCTGTTAATGATATGGATGAATTTAATAGTAACAGTGTTGGAAGTTCTGCCTTTGGTGGGAATGAAGACCTGCTATTTGGTATCTTGGTTGGTTGCCTATTAGGAGTTTTGAGTTTGTTCTTGTTAAAGATTGATGGATTGTTTAATAAGAGACAAAGGATGGCCATTGTTGCTGGTTTTATAGTGAATTTTTCTTTTGCATTGATTAGACAATGGGCATGACATTGTACTTACGTGGGACTTTAATGATCTAGTTCCTTTATTTATGTTTATGTGTAGTAAGCTATATATATGTGTCACGGTTAATTTGGAAAAACAACATCACAGTTAGTCTGCCTTTTGCTTCAAATAATGATTTATGTGTTCAAATGTTACATCCAATACATGTTCAACTGGTTTATCAAACAAGTAAGGTAATAGAGGAACAATAGAAAGTCCTAAACCAATTGGGCCATAAAGTTTCAGTTTTTGATTCTTGATGTTTTTATTAGCATACTGGGTAGCATATTTGACAGTTGAATGAATAGTAAAAGCAGGCAACCCCATACTGGCAATACTTTGAAACAAACCTCTTTGCAAACCAACCAATCTCCAATCAGGAAACTCGTTTTCTTTTGCCAGTTGCAATGCAACAGGGTTTGGTTCAGGGACAGGGTCCCAAGGTTTCAAACCAGGATGGTATTGGCCTGTTGATCTCAATTTTGCCTTCCAGGCCTCATAGGAGACATCACCGAGGACGTATGTCCAGGAGATACCATAACAAGCGCGCACGAAGTTTGGATGTGTGGCAGGTCTGAAGGACTCGCCAATGTCAGAGGTATATGCCACATAACGGTGAGACGCTAATAAGATGGTTCTGAGTCTGTTGGCATAAGCAGCATAACGGATCGAAGAGTCTGTGGAGTCGTCTGGGTGAGCGAATGGTTGTTTCTCAATCTCCATCTCTGTAATTTGGGCGGATAGGTCATCAATATTGTCGGACATTGTGGTTGGGTTGGTGAATAGAAATGTTTAGCTGTTAACTTTTGGTTTTACCAATAGTTTTGGTAGAAGTTCAGGTTCTGCGATTGTTTGGAATTTTTGATGGCAATTCGGTGATTCCTATTACTCGGAGGTAGAATTCCTTCTTCGGAGGAGGTAGAAGAGCAGCGCAGAGCCTGAAACTATAAAAACATGAAACTACTAGCGATTACTTTATTGTAAAGAGGTAGGTTGAGTGCCGTCTATCAATACATTAGAATTATCTGTTTTATTATTATTATCTGTTTTCGTAGTTATTACCAAATTTCAGTTACTGTACAATGCTATCTATCTCTTTTTCTGTGTTTACCTTTGTGTTGGTCAAACCCATGCCTTCTAACGACGGATCAACAAGTAGATGTTTTCCTGTTTCAAGCTCGACAAATTACGATAACCACCTTCCAGACATAGTAGTAAACCACCAAACGAGACGTAAACGGAGATTTTATCATCGGAAGACTCTTCAAACTTGTAAACAGTACCGTACATAACATAATCATATTCATCTGCAAGTGTCTTTTCACCAGCTCTTGGTGCTCTCCAGGATGTGGTTGTAGTGTCTTTTTCTTCAGAGTCATGCGACAGACTTGATGCTAGAGTGATGGTCAAGGCATCGTTAACTTTGACAGGAAAAAGATCGCTATTTATATCTAAGGTGATCTTGATGTCTGATGAGGTGGTGGAGGAACCAACGATACGAGAAACTTTGTTGTATCTGGCAGCATCTACCTCCGTTATGTTGAAAATATCGTCAAAAAGAGTGTTGGACATTGTGAATTGGCAGGAAACAAATAAACCCAAAGCTCAAAACAAACTCGAAACCCAGCTCTTTTCTCACTGTTTGCCTGTTTCTTCTACTTTTTAAACATTTTACCATGAAAAAAAAAAAAATCATCAATAGTGTTCGCGGAATTCATTACCCTCCCTGATGTGCTGTAAAGGGTCGATTTCCGCGAATTGGTGAACTCACTTCTGCAAGAGCTGTCATATTCATATTCAGTAAAAGTATATCGACCTCGTCGTTTTATTGAGCCTTGTTATTTTGATGGAGTGGAGGACGATAATAATAGTGTACTTCAATTCGGAGGGAAGCTAAGTGAATAATTATCAACTTTCGTATCAGAACTTTTCCCTTTTTCCTTGTTACTTGATCAATGGACAGTGCCGAGTAACCTTTTCTTAAACCCTTTTTTCGCACTTACCGCATTTGTGCTTCAATTGGTGGAACACTCTACAAGAATTATCGTCTCGATTGAACACTCTTCAGCTTTCCTACTTGATTCTTAGTGTGGGCGCTTTGATAGAATGGGCAAAAAGTCAAAGTCGAAGGGAAACTACGAGCTTGTAGAGAACCCAGTTTTTGACAGGGATCTGGAGGCTGCGATTCCGGAAGGTGCTAACAGTACCATCGAGTCCAGCTCAGACAATATCGCCCAACAGTCTCTGGCTTTTGATAACTCTGCTCTACGAAGCAAGTTCGACCAAATAGCGACATCACCAGCAAGACATGGCTTTGGTTTCAAGACAGTGAAGAAAAATAAGCGACTATTCTTATTTCTGGGTGTGTTTGCCTTGATATGTCTGGGTATAACTGTTGGATTCTCAACAAGCAAAGGATCCGAAGTTATTGATTACTACAAGAGCAAAATAGGTACAACGGGGTCTGATGTTCCTGAAGTGGAAAATGCAAATGCCAGCAGTGAAGAGAAGCCTGAGGAAGAAGTCAACCAGCCAGTGCCGGGTTCCGTCTATGACGATGATGATGCTGAATTGACTGAAGAGTTTAAGAGTGGTCAGAAATCAAATGAGCAACCCACCGAGGCCAAGGCAGACGATGATGAAGGTTCAGAAGCTCAGGAACAACCTGAAAGTAAACCAAAGGCTATTCCAGTCAGCAGTAAACCTTCTGGTGCATTGTCAATCTCAATGAATGAAGTGAGATCCGGCAGATTCTACACTTTTGACCAACTGATCAAATTCATTGAGCCACCTATCTCTGATCTCGAAGCCAAAGATGAAGGGTTATACTATTACGTTGATCGAGATGGGTTTAAAGTTGAAAAGGCTAATGATAAATCATTCAAGAGATCAATATCTAAAGGCTTGGAATTTACTTATGAGGGAAAGACCTATAAAATCGCTGGATTTAGACCGAACTATGATCTGACTTATGCTCTTGCTTCTACTGATGTTGAAAAGATTTATAGACATTCATCAACTGCTCATTATTGGCTGTACAACATTGCTGAAGGTACCGTTGAACCTTTGTATCAAGATAACGATAAAAAGATTTCAAAATTATCTTTGGCTAACTGGTCCCCAAACTATAATTACATCTCATTTGTGAAGGATAATGACATCTATGTCAGATCTTTGACAGGTGAGGCTAAACAGATCACCAAAGATGGTACTGATACCATCTTCAATGGTAAAACGGATTGGGTTTATGAGGAAGAAGTTTTTGCATCAGATAATGCTATTTGGTGGTCTCCGGATGAAAAAAATGTTGCTTTCATGAAAACTGATGATACGAAAGTTCCTAAATACAATATCGATTATTATGTTCAGTCAAATGGTGGTGCAACGAAATACCCAATTTCCAAACAGATCTCTTATCCAAAACCAGGATTTGAGAATCCAAAGGTTTCATTGCACATTTATAACTTTGAATCAAATGAATCAATCGAGATAGATCGAAAAGATTCAAAACTGGGTGAAGAATTCATAGTTTATGAAGTGTTCTTTGTTGACGAGGATAGCTTGGTTATAAAGGAGACCGACAGGGAATCAAATATCTTGAATTTGAGATATTATAATCCAAAAACTAAAGAGTCTAAGATCACGTATGAGGTCAATGCTTCTGAAGAATATGGTGGTTGGATCGAGAAATTCAATGCTCCATTATTGATCCCACCGAATGCTGATAGACCAAACTGGGGGTTTGTTGATACCATGGTTGTTAATGGTTATAACCACTTGGTCTACTTTGAGTCTGCAACTGTCAAAAAGCCAAAGACTTTGACAGAAGGTGAATGGGAAGTCTTAAATGCGGATCTTGGGTTCGATAAAGATTCTAATCTGGTCTATTTTAGTGCAAATAAAAGATCTTCAATCGATAAGCATACCTACACGGTTAACTTGAATACTAATGAAATCAGTGGGTTTTTTGGTGAAACTGAAGCTGGCTATTACGATGCTCAGTATTCCCCTAGTGTCAAATTCCTTTCCTTAAGTTATAAGGGACCAAGTATTCCAAGTCAGAAATTATATCAAGTCTCTGATGCAAAAGAGATAGCATTATTGTCTAATCCAGCTGTTGTCACGATGTCAGAGATGAAATATGCAATGCCACAAAAAAAATACCATAGAATCGAAGTCGACAAATTTGAAGATGGTTCTCCAGTAGAACTCAACGTTATCGAAATTCTCCCAAAGAATTTTGATGAGACCAAGAAGCACCCATTATTAGTGCACTTCTATTCTGGGCCGGGATCACAAGTAGTCACGTCCAAATATAGCGTTGACTTTGAGGAAACCATAGTGTCTTCATTGGATGCTGTGGTGCTATATATAGAGCCAAGAGGTACAGCAGGTCAGGGTTGGAAGTTCAGATCCTTCGCCAATAAAAATATTGGGTACTGGGAGCCTAGAGACATAGTGAAAGTAACTAAACAATGGTTGAAGAATGAATGGGTTGATCAAGATAGAACTGCAGCATGGGGTTGGTCATATGGTGGGTTCACTACATTAAAGACTTTGGAGCACGATGCTGGTGAGACGTTTAAATATGGTATGGCTGTCGCTCCTGTGACAAACTGGTTATTATATGACTCCATCTATACTGAGAGATATATGAATAAACCAGAAAATAACGAAGAAGGGTATGAGGTTTCACAAATTAAGGATGTTGATAGTTTGAAAAAGGTTTCAAGATTCCTGGTGATGCACGGTACAGCTGATGATAATGTCCATATTCAGAATACGTATTCGTTATTGGACTTATTAGATTTGAAGGAAGCTTCTAATTATGATGTTCATGTTTTCCCAGACTCCGAACACAGTATTTATTACCATAATGCTAATCCTGTGATCTATGATAAGTTGACTTCTTGGTTGAAGGACGCATTTGAAGGTGATTTTGATAAAGTTGGCCACAAATAGAAACGATGTTATAAATAAATTATTAATTAAGATTAGATATTTGTATTAAGAGGTATTAACTCTCATTAAAGGAATAACTTGGCCAGGTGAAATCCTCGTCATCTGGAATTGTTTGGTAATCCAAGTTATCCACTGTTGTTTCCAATTCAATGGAAGGGTAGTCATTTATGAATAGATCATCATCAATAACATGGTCATTTATAACAAAAGTGCTATCATTATCAGGCAGGATAATCTTTTTGATTTTTGATAGTGAGTCGATCTCGATGTTGGAAATTTGATATGGAAATGATAACTTCCTCAAGTGTTTGAACCCACTTATTTTGAAGCAAACTGTATCACTGACGAATTCTATGTCTCTAATTGCATTATGCAAGTTTAAAATCCTCAAATTAGGCATAGAATTGACTTTGAAATGTGTTAGGTCTCCTAATGAATAACCAATAACGGTCAAATCTTTTAGTTTGGGGAACTGAAACTTTTCTAAATGAATTAAAAGATGTGATAGTTTATAGTCAAGGTGTGAAAACAGAACTAGGGATCTTAATTCCTTGAACTCAAATGACAGTTCATCATCATAGTTCTCTCGTTCCAAAATCGTTTCAACTTCTCCGATCATGGCTTGTAACTTTTGTAATTTTGGATATTGTTTGTTGATATCAACCAAATCATAAGAGCGACCTTCAAAATTAATGACCTTCAGCTGCTTCAAGTTAGGGGCTGGGATAATAAGAGTGTCCATCAAAGTGTCATGATTCAGTTTAATGACCAATTTTTCCAGTTTATGGTTCAGCTTTGGAGCAGTCATGATTGCGACATGCCAATAACAACCGTCACAAATAACTCTCAAGGTTCTCAGTTGATCAGTTGGAGTGCATCCCAAGAGATCTAGTGCATTAATAAGTTCCCAGTTCTCATAATCTTTGAGAAATTCATTGACCTGAGAGATCAAAGTCGTATCATGATGATGAACCCAATGAATATTACAAATGGCTTTAATGGAAATAACAACTTCTCGTGGAAGCTTAATGTTGGTCATTCGAGGAAATTGTTGACAATCATACTCAATTGATAGTTTTTTCAAACTAGGAGCTTCAAGGTCTGTAATATGTGAATACTGGGTATGATCGGATTTTTTTCCAGTGGAAATGAACAACTCTCTCAATAGCGAGAATTTAATCCTTTTCCAATGAGTTACTGCTTCGAGTACCGCAAAGTCCTGTAATTGATCAAAAGATTTATCCTCTACGAATAGTGTGATGTTATGACCAGCACGAATGAAACCGGAATAGAAGTAGCGGAATTCGGACAATGGATACTTTGTGAGGTCCAGTATGTCTAGTATTGAATGTGCTACTTTATCTGGAGCTTCTGACTGTCTACTTTCCTCAACCCTTAGCGTTCTGAGGCATGGTAGGTGTAGTTTATGGTGATTATTAGTGGGTATTTGTGTGTCTATCAAGCATAGGTCGGTAAGATGGGGAAAGTAAAGATGTACTGGATCGATAATTTCGCCAATTGAAAGGAAGTGCTTTAAATTTGGAACTATGAGTGAGGCATTGGGGAATCTCTTGTAGAATCCGGGCACTTGTTTCTGATTAGCAAAGCTCATGTTTGCGAGATAACCGTTGACATCAGATATTGTTCGTAGTTGACTGATGGCATCGTAGCTTATCTGGGACTCCTCCTCTAATATTAAACTTGAAACAGCTAGAATTTTAATCTTCTCATTGTTTGTAAAGACGTGATGACTTAGACCTAGCTCTTGATCGAAATCATCGATGTTCGGTATCTCAATCAAGTGTATTCTTCCAGGATACGAGACTTTCTGCAGCTTTGTGGGTCTTTGATCGTCATCTTGTTTGGTAGGAGGTTCAGTTAGGGGAATGAGCTGTGTGTCCGACCAGGGCAGCTCGAAGAACCACTTCGCTGAAGGGTCTGAGCTAACGAGTTTGATGCTGTGCTGCAGTAAGCTGAAGATTTCTGGGACTGCGATGAAGGAGAGGAAGTCATGGACAGGAAGCAGCTCTGTTATAAGCAAAAGAATCTCTTCAGGAAGGCTGAGCAGGTCTGGAGCCATTGACTGGTGCGGGTCTTGTATTACTGATTAGCGCAGTTACACGTTCAAGAAAGGATGAAAGGGAAAGATGGAAGGGAAGGAGAGTATTGGCTTGATTTCCTGTGGGACTGATTTGGAAACGGTTTCTTGAGATTTTTTATTTGAGTTGTCGGTGATATTTCAATTTATAAATTTACTGGAGAAAACCAAGTGGATGATTAGCGAAGAGGAGGAATTGGTAGAATTTATGAGAGATAAGCTGGTGCAATTAAGCTGATTTATACTGATCCCTGTCTATTTCCATGCGCTCAATAAAAAGGTGCTTCATTCTTCTTTCAATCCTAAATTTGACACCCTTTTTGAATCTTAGAGTAAAAACAACCAAATCAGTACTCCCAAATCTACCAACCTGATCTATCGCTTACAACCATTTAACTGCATAGAAGCAACCAACCAACAACTCATAGTCCTGTGCAATGCCAACTCCCACTCAAAGCTTTGAGCTCCAGGACGCTGCGGATTTCTCCAGAGTGGAAGACATCGACATCGAGCAACAACAGGGTCTTTACCAACAAGAAGATGAGGACAACGAGTCAACGTCCACCACCTCAGACCTATTTGAAGACATCAACAGACTGACGGGAGATGATCCAGAAGATTTCAATTCGAGTCCGAACTTCGTTCAACAATACTATCAGATTATAGGCACAACCAGGAGGAAGAAGCTGTATCTAGCAGTAGGTGCTGTGGTGTCCTCCGTAATCTTGGTATTATGGATATACACTCTACTCTCAGGGTTTAAATACCCAGAATCAGCACAAAAGGGCTCGAATAGCAATAAAAACCCATTGACATCACAAACTGACTCAGTTTCATCCACTTCTTGGAGTCATATAGAGTCATCCACTTTGAATGGACCGTTAGCGACAAGCACCCCAGATAGAACAGTTATTCCCTTAAAAGAGAACCCAATACATAAATCAAGAGAGCCAATCCCAGTGCAGACACACTCTCAGTCCATAATCACGACAACGATTCAGTTTCTGCAAACTCGAGGACTATCGAAACAGGAAGATGAAGGGTTCTTTATAGAAGAGAACAGTAGTAACTTTGTACTGAAAAAACTATCAGATGCTAATTATGAACAACTTCTGCAGAAGGGTGGGAAGTTTAAGTACCAGAACAAGGATTTCACTATCCAGTCGTTTGTTCCCAACTATGATCTGACCTATGCTCTGTTGATCACGGATCATGAGCAAGAGTTCAGACATTCAGGACATGCTTTCTATTGGCTCTACGATATCCAGTCAAAGGTTGTCTATCCTATCCTTGGAGATAATCCAGAGGCAAAGCTACAACATGCTTCCTGGTCTTCTAACTTCAAGTACATTACATATATCCAACAAAACAATTTGTACAACTATGACGTTGGGACTAAGATGTCCAAACAGTTGACAAAAGATGGCTCATCGAATATTTTCAATGGGAAACCGGATTGGGTTTACGAAGAAGAAGTCATTGGTTTAGACCGTTCTTTTTGGTGGTCTCCTAATGATGAGTATATTAGTTATTTAAAAATTGATGATACAAAAGTGAAGGCTCTCGATTTGGAATTCTTCATAAACGATGATGCCTATCCTGAGATCAAACAGATAAAATATCCAAAACCAGGAGATGATAATCCAATAGTTACAGTGCATGTATATAACGTGAAGACAGAGGACACTATCGTGGTTGATAGATCCGATTCAAAATTAGGTGTTGATTTCATTGTGTATGGGTTGATATGGATAGATGAAGAGAATTTCATAATCAAAGAAGCTGATAGAGAATCAAAAATACTGAACTATAGAGTATATAGTGCTAGAACTTCAACTTCCAAAATCATTTATACGCTCAACACTCCAGAAGAATTCAATGGTTGGGTTGATAATTGGGGCAGAATGCTACCAATAACCAAGAATGAGACCCTGGATAGGAAATCCGGATTTGTGGATGTCTTGAATAATGAAGGATATAACCATCTAGCTCACTTCACCCTGGACTCTGATATGCCTCAATTCCTTACACATGGTGATTGGGAAGTTACAACTGGTGCTTTAAATTTTGATTCCGAGACGAGTTCCGTTTACTTCACTGCTAATAGGAGATCATCTTTTGAGCAACATGTTTATAACGTCGAGTTATCAACCAAGAAACTCAGTGCTGTTGAACCTATTGATGAACTAGGGTTCTATACTGCTTCCTTCTCGCCATCTTCAAGGTTCATCGTGCTGGTTAAAGATGGACCATCCTTCCCACTAATGTATAAACAGGATACATTGCAGAAGAGACTCTTAGATTTTACTGGTGCAAGAAAAACATATCACAGTATTGAGATTGGTCTTGATGAACAAGGCGATCCCATTAATATCAACCTAGTTGAAATGAGGCCTGATAATTTCAATGAGAGCTTGTCATATCCGCTACTAGTCAGCATATATGGTGGTCCTGACTCCCAGAAAGCCGATGTCAAGTTCCACGTCACTTTTGAAGATACAGTCTCTGACAAGCTCAATGCAGTGGTACTTTACGTCGATCCAAGAGGAACAGGTGGTCAAGGCTGGAAATACAGATCGTGGGCTGCTAGGAATATCGGAAAATACGAAGGCCATGATATCACCGCTGCAGTGAAGAAATGGATTGAGTCACGAACGTACATCGATGATTCCAGAACAGCAATTTGGGGATGGTCATATGGTGGGTTCAGTACGTTGAAAACCCTGGAGTTTGATAAAGGTGAAGTATTCAAATATGGGATGGCTGTTGCCCCTGTGACGGATTGGAGATTGTACGATAGTATATACACAGAAAGATATATGGGGATCCCTCAGGTGAACAAAGAAGGGTATAACACGGCACGAGTCAACGACGTGGAAGGCTTGAAGAGTGTGAAGAGGTTTTTGATCATGCATGGAACGGGTGATGATAATGTTCATATTCAGAACACTATGAAGCTGTTGGATAAGTTAAGTGTTCACGGGGTTGAGAACTACGAGCTGAGAATCTTTCCTGATTCGAACCACAATATCAATCATCACAATGCTTACACTGCCGTTATGGACAAGCTGGCTGACTGGCTTGGGAATGCTTACTCAGGAGAGTACGAATAGACAGACAAAATGAACGTTTTATAGTTAAACATAACCGAGAAATCAAAGTGTATTGTTTCGCGAATTATTCATTGATAAAGTAAAACATCAACAATAGGAACACCTTCAAAGATTCTTCCAGGGACAACATCCAAAAACGAAACCATTAGGGAAATGGAGAACCAGCAGCGTATGTGAACGATCGAACATAGTAAGATGCAACAAAGATTGACTAACAACACACTTTAGACCACCCACTTCTTGCACAAGTGCCACTCACAAAGTCCCCTTTCTTCAATCCCCCAAAACCAGTCACACTACCTTCAACGTATAAATCACTCCCTTCACAACTCCCAGAAACAAGGGTCACCAGGGATAATCTAGAAGCATGGATACGGGAGATCCAATCGGTTAAGCAGGACATAGCACATTATGGCGAGAAGGAGAAGCAGAGTTATGAAGAATGGACTGAAACGGTCCTGAAGAGAGTTGCTCCTGGTTATATTGGTGGTGGCAATACGCTCTTAGTCCCATCGAGGAAAGAAGTTGAGAAGAAGAAGGAGGAAGTACATGAGGAGAGGAATGATATAGACAGGGCGTTTTCTACGTTGAATCTATGAATTAATGTAATAATGCACAATATATATATGAACTGACTAAGTTTTGTTCTATCAATGCCACCGCTCTAACCCAACATGCTTCTCTTTCTACCTCTCAATCTAACATCAGAATATCTTTTCAACACCTCTTGCAATTTCTTTGCGTTCTGTTTTCCCTTATATGCGCTCTTGTAACCTTCCAATAACCACTGGTTGTACTCGTCAGAGAACAATGGATGTGTGCTCAGTATCGCTCTTTCCAAGACGTAGAGATCAACGGCCTTATCCTCCATCAAAGTACTCAAAGACCCCAGTCCAAAATCAATCAAATAAGGCTGTAAGTCTTGCAACACGATATTCGAACTCGTGAGGTCCCCATGGACGATGTCATTCGAGTGCAACGAACCAATCTCCTTCCCCACTTTGATCAGCGTCTCCCTGACTGAATCACTAACTGCACCCTCACGATCGTCGTTATACTGCCATAGCCAGTTCTTGAGACTGCTCAGCGAACCATCTTTTAGTGGCTCCCCAACGAATTCCATCCATATCAGCCCATTTCTAGGATCAACGGCGATGATGGAGGGCGTCTTCACCTCCTTGATGCTCGCGAGGCGTTGTAGGAGTCTTGCTTCAGCTAGTGTACGGTGCTTTGTGAGTTGTGCGTCGAGTATTGGATGACGATACTGTTTTGGAGGTCTGTACTTGATGATGTATCTATCTGTATGCTTCACACCTCTTGGGGTGGCTTGTGGAGGCAAGTACGGGTGGATTGTGGTGGTGAAAACAACAGCCTCTGCTCCCTGAGATATGACTGTGAGAGGGATATTCTGCAGGTGTTTCTGCGCAGTGCTCAGTATCTCATCAGACATCTTGTGCGTGCTTCTTTTCTTTAGATTACCCACTCTTTGAAGAGAGCGATAGAACAAATTTTTTTTATTTGTGTATATTGATGACATAATAAACTTCGCGGAAAAACGAATCTATTTAAACCTGCTTCCCTCCGTAAGTCGCTCTGAGCTGCTCAACCTGCTTCTCGTCGATACGCTTGAAGAGATACTGTGCCTGGCCAATGTTGTGGCCTCCTTCCAGCACCAAGTGGAACTCGTCCTTGATGGCTAACTGTGGCACGTTCAGCATCTCCACGATTTGTTTGGTGGTGGATGGCATGTATGGGTAGATGAGCGATGAGACCAAGTACACGATATTCAAACCAACACCGACGACGGCATCGGCCTTCTTTGGAGTGTCGTTGTACAGTGAGTTGTCCAGCTTGTTGTCTTGCAAGAACTGGTTACCACGAGCACTCACGGCCATTGCCAGTTCAAGACCACGACGCTCATGAACAGCCTCTAGTTCCTCATTATACTGACCAATCAACTTGTTCAAATCGTCAACAACGTTAGAATAGTTTGGAATTTCTTTAGGATCGTATTCTGGAATGACACCGTTGTATTTAGCATTGACAAACTTGACAATTCTGTTGACAAAATTACCCAAGTTGGCCAATAACTCATTGTTGTTTCTTGATTGGAAATCATCCCATGAGAATTGGGAATCCGAAGTCTCTGGTCTAACGGCAGCCAAATAGTATCTCCATACTGATGGTGGGATACCAGAATCTTGTGCATTGTTACCAAAAACACCAATACCTCTAGATTTGGAGAACTTACCACCTTCGTATTGTAAGTACTCCGTGGTATTGATATGATGCAACATGGTCCAGTTATCCTTTGTTCCGATTTGAGATGATGGGAACACAACAGTGTGAAATGGAGTGTTGTCTTTACCCATGAATTGATATAATTGGACATTTTCTGGATCTTTCCACCATCTTTCCCACTCCTTGGTGTAATTAGCAGTGATTGAAACATATCCGATACAGGCATCAAACCAAACATAAAGAACCTTGTCTTTGTATTTCTCCAATGGAACTGGAGTACCCCATTTCAAGTCTCTTGTGATACATCTTGGATTCAATCCTTCTTTCAACCATGAAGAGGTAATGGTAATAGAGTTTTTGGTCCATTTACCCTCAGTAGAAGATTTTTCAAACCAAGCATCTTCTTGTTCTTGTAATTTATCCAATGACAAGAAAATATGTTCGGAGGTTCTTTTTTCTGGTCTAGCATTATCCAATTTACAACGTGGTTCAATCAATTCAAATGGATTTAGTAAGTTACCACATTTATCACATTGATCACCTCTAGCATCTTCATAAGAACATTTAGGACATATACCTTCGACAAAACGATCAGCTAGAAATCCATTATGAACAGGACAGTACAGTTGATCCATGGTTTGCTCTTCTAAATAACCATTGTCTTGTAGTTTCAAAAAGATATCTTGAGATATATCAGTTTGTTGTTGGGTGGTTGTTCTACCAAAATAGTCAAAATCTAATTCAAACCATTTATAAATGTCTGAATGAACTTTGTGGTATTTGTTACAAAGTTCTCTTGGAGTAACACCTTCCTCAAGTGCCTTAGTTTCAGTAGCAGTTCCGTACTCGTCAGTACCACAGATAAACAATGTGTTATAGTTTCTAGCCTTAGCATAACGAGCATAGATATCAGCACTTAAAACAGAACCGACAATGTTTCCTAAATGTGGAACGTTATTGACATACGGTAAAGCAGAAGTGATCAGGATATTTCTCTTTGAAGGATCTGGTAAAATATCTCCCCTTGGAACTTCAATTTCGAAACCTTCTTTGAAGTTTTGGGCACCAGTGTGCTTCGTCTTTAAACGTTCGATAGAAGTGATGGCCAAAGCTTGTTCTACACCAGCTTTCACTAGTGGTAAAGAGGCAAACTCAGGGTATGAGTTCCTGTTCAATGCAAAAGATGAGGCGAATAAGATGATGGAAGATGGTGTGATCTCGTTCAGTGTGGAAACAGGAGCTTTTGATAAAGTTGAGGAGGCATCATCAGATGAGGTTCTAGATAATAGAGGATAAAGTTCATTTTCTTCGAATTCAATGACATCAGAGCGTGAAAAGTCACTAGCTAGGTACTTGACGATAGCATTTGGTTCAATCAGTTCTAAATCTTTGGATTTAAACAATAAAGAAGGTTGATCTGAAACTCCGTTAGTGAATAGTTCCTATTTATGACTAACAGAAAGTAAAAAACTAAAAGAGAGAAAACTTACCTGGCTCAGTCAATAATTTGTGCTTGTAAGCGTGTGCAGCAATCGCAAGCTTGATGTTGTTAGACAATGCTAACACACCTTTGCTCTTGTCACTAAATATTTCACTCATCGTCTGTGGTCTTCTTCTTGTTCGCTTTGCTCTGCTTAGTTTGTTGGTTTTTCCAGTTTTTTTATAAAATCAGAAGGAAACAGAAAATGTGGGGCCTACCAGGTCCCGTGATGCTTACGTGAACCGCTGGTTATGAGCACTGTAATTTTTCCCAATTGAGATACATCATCTTTTATTCACTATATAGTTGAGTTTATTAACGCTCTTCCAAAGTTCTCATACTCTGTACGAAAAGCAATCACATCATCTATCTGACTCGAAGTTTAATTGAGGGCAATGACGTTTTTTCTCTTTTTTTTGATTGTTTTTAACCGAAGAACGTTCTTCTGTTGGCTTCAAACTCCTATCATCTTCCCCTAAGTTAAACCGTGGAACAAGTAATAACCATTTTGAAAAAGCTTCCTGATGATGTACTTGGGCTAATAGCAGACGATATATGCTACCAAGATGAGTACCACTCCATTAAACACATATGTGCTCGCTTCCCCATACTTTCTCCCATTATCAACTCAAAAGTCTGCTATATTGCTCTCCACAGGCCTCAATTACCACCTCTGAACCTGGAACAGTCAAACTACAACAAAAAGGATACTACTAGCACAAGAAATTTCTTTGGAAATTCCGGTCCCTACAATAAAAAAGATAGATACTCGACTTTTCAGAAGTGGTTTGATGAATCTGTTGCTCTGGATCCTTCGTTATACCTTCCCAATATCTACAAATTCTTCCTAGAAAATGGTATGTATTGGGGACCACTAAGTCAAGCTGTGATTAGAACTTGGCATGGTTGGCCCCAAAATACTAGGGTTTGGCTCTTGTATATATCAGTCAGTTAGCTGCAAGTCGATCAACAAACAGCCGCCAACTAAAGAACAAGATCCGCTGTGATGTTTGACAAGATTCGCCGTGACGTTTGAAAAAACCTATGATGACATTGGTCGACTGGAATCGACTGGAATAGCACTCGCTCTCGGGTTAAATTAGAAGCCATACTGTATAGCACACGCAACAGAAATCTATTGGAAATGCACTCTCTAAATATTCAAAGTATTTTTTGTGGAATATTCCAGGAATTTATAGGCAAGCTTTTTTGTACTGAACACAAGCAACTTTATTATATTTATTATATTTATTATATTTATTATATCTATTACGTAGTGGTATGCTCCCAACTTTAAGCGTGCCGCTGAAAACATAAGATCGAACTTGACAAAGGTTTGGTTAACGCCAATTTCTGCGAATGCTGTTCTCTGAGAATCTTTCGGTAGGATTAGCTTCTTAGCACTAGTTTATGTAAGTAGAATTCAAACAACAGGTACAATAGCACAATAGCCGCCCTGGGATTTTCTGGAGCTGTGATTGATCTTGGATTCAACAAAAGAAAACAAAGTTTACAAATGCTGTTTTGGTCCTACCTGAGGGGTAAATACTTTCTACGCCTCTCATCAAAAGATCAGAGCACCTTTCTATTGTTATCAAATATTATTGACCCCATCAAACAGTTCCCTACAATATTAGCGGTGACGGCGCTTAATGATTATACAAAGGCAAAGTCGCGTTTTAGCATATACAAAAAAAAGAGATTGGAGAGATCATATCACCATTACATATTTGACTAGAAAGACAATGGGTGTGGAAATTACGGCAGAAAAGCTTCTTAATTCCAAAAATTCATACTACGAGACCATCATTAACGAATTGGGCAATAGCACTAAAGATTTAGTTGAACTAGACGTATGGCGAAACAAGGAATTTCCAACTGTTCTCAAACAAAGATATGATCAGGAAGGTGATGATCTGTACATAACACTAGATGAATTGAAGAAACTAATGGATTGGAAACTAAAGAAGGGAAAATTTAGACCAACTTTGAAGAAACTGATTGCACAAAACAGCGAAGATGACGTTAGAACTTACAGTTCAAACTCATTTAAGATCCTTCTGAAGTCGAAAAATGATACAAAGATCTTCAAGGATGAAGATGCCTATGTCAAGCTTATAAAGCAGGCGATGACAGAGATGGTGAAATTGAGAGGGGTGGGCCCTGCGACTGCTTCTTTGATATTGTCAACTTTGAATGAGATAAGTATGAAATTGGCCCCACCGTTCTTCTCGGATGAATCCGCATTGTTGGTGTTCAATAGTGGGCTAAAGTTGAAGTATTCTATGAGTGAATATCTTCAATATTTAAGACTGTTTTATGAGCTGAACGCAGGGTTTGTTCATGATTTTACAGACCTAGAAAATGGCGCATGGGCTTTATATTTGAAAAACGAGTTTATTACAGAGGAAGATAAGGAGACCCTTGAGAATGAAGATACAGATCAGCCTCCCAAAAAGAGATCAAAGAAATAATCGGAATACGACTATGGAAAATAAAGAGTATATACACGACATCGACATGTTATTTGCCTTACGTATTCTAATCAGTAGATTTCTTGTGTTATCTTGATATGAAGATCAGTAGAACGTGGAACATTCATGGATCTAGGTTTGATACAACTACGAACTGAGGGTCCATTACAGAAGGGAAAGATCTGCCCTTAAATTGCTAATGTGGGATGAGATCACGGCGAAATTATAGTGAAGGCTGAACTTTCGGGGGAATACAAACTTATTTGTTACTCAGATATGCAGATGTGTAGGCTAAAAACTGGACTGATAAGTCCAATCTGATCGAACCATATCTTTAAGTTACCCTTTCACAAACCATTACGACACCAGTGCTACACAACCTTCCTTTCTGAAGACGCGACTTTAGGCTATGACGACCTGTCTGTGAGACTCCTTTTGAGACTGATAGCAAAAGGTAACAAAAGATAATGACAAGACCTTCCTGGCCGGGACAGTTTATTCAATACCGACAGTGGATAGAAACCCTGCCTTTAAGTATATTTTTAAGAGGGGTTGGGAAGATGGAACTAAAAGGGATCCTGTTAAGAATTTATTGTTCGGTGTTGCTGCGACCAGTTTAGCGAGCCTTTAGCAGCAGTTCCAGCCTAAAACAGGGCCCCATCGGAGCTATCAAGAAAGTGCCGTCTTCTCAGCCACGGTAAGAGGCTATTTTCCAGTCTCCCTCGCGCTAATTCTCGAGTCTTTTCTGATCAAAGAAAAAAAGCCAGTGAAAATCAGGTAAAAAAGTAAATAAAACCGACAAATTCTCTGATTCTTTGAATTCGGCTTGTTCACAGATTCTACTCCTACGGTCGTTTTGCGTATCTTCCACCTTCTTTAGGCTTTGTATTTTGCAGACACTTCCACCACTAAACTCAGTTCTCCCACCGTTTTGCACGCAGCTTTTCTTTGTTTTTCTTTGTTGACTGCAGCACTCTCTTTTCTCTCATTCTGTTTATCTTGCCGGTCCGCACACAATGAGCTCGCTAGACAGAATCACCAACAGCCAGGACGAGCCCATAAATTCGAACAAATCCTCCACTTCCTCTCCTTCCTCTCCACAGCAGCCCTCGCCTAAGCAGCAACAGCAAGAAGCAGATAAAGAGGATGACAAGGAACCACCGAAACAAGCGCCAAAGAAGAGAGTCAGAACAGGTTGCTTGAACTGCAGAAGAAAACACAAGAAATGTGATGAGATTAAACCAATATGTACTACTTGTTTCCAGAAAAATGAGATTTGTGAATGGCCTAATCCAAAACTGAAGAAGTCAGCTTCAAAGAGCGACATTTTTGTCAATTTCAACCAGCTCCAACCAAATGTATACCCTTACAGAGGCTCAACTCATCTCTTCAACATCCCACCAATAATCCAGAATCCACAGCAAAATAATGGCTTCCCGATTACTGATCCTCTCCAGTTCAAACGTCAAAGACTAAGCTCTCCAAACCAGATGGTAACAAACGCCTATCAGACAGTGATGCCTATTCCACATGGCATTCCTTCGAATCTTCCCCCAAATATACAACCACTGCCGTTGGCCAATTCTTTCGACAGACCATCGCCCTTTGGTTCTCAACCACCAAATCTTCCCCAGTTGCACCAGCAACAACAACAACAACAATCGCAGCAATCACAGCAACAATCTCACACATCACCTCCAGAACAGCAGCAGGAAAAGTCGCCGGGATATGCGATGTGGAAATCAGCTACTTCTGCTGCAGTACAGAACATCCTGAACACACAACCAGTTTCCAGAGAGGACATTAACAAATTCCAGGATATCAAGCCTAGGGAGTACACACTTATGGGCTCTGCTGCTTATCAAGAATCAGAAACAATCTTGCAGAACTACCTAAACAAGTATGAAGTTCCATTGGTCGTCCCTGTTTTGAACTCAACTCCTAATTTATCAGCAAAGGACGAATCCGTTCTACTGAAATTCTACATCGAGGCCATCTCTCCACAGTTCGATTTTCTCCATGTCAGTTCAAACGTCTTTAGAAACATCGTCACTTCCCTATTCAAGCACTCGGAAGCATTGAGATACGCTGTTTTTGCTTTGAGTCTGGTGCACTGGACCAAGTCAGGAAGACCCGACTCCTTTAGAGAAGAACCATTAAGGCTTTTTCAGATGAGTGTTGCGCAGTTCGTCAAGAACTCGAGCAGGTATTCCAATTCCATCAGGGCATCCACTGCGATGTTCCTCACGTCCTTCTGTTTAAGCGTCACTGATGACACGAGCTGGAGAAGTGCGGTTAGTGCCTTGATCACATTCAATAAAGCTGAAGATATCAGACCTGTGCAGAGAGAGGTTGTCAATTTCTCATTGTTCTGGATATCTGCTGTGATGGATGTCTGTACCACGAATCTGATGAAAGAGAAGCCAATCTTGACGTATGATTTCGAAAGTTTGAGAAAGTTCTCCCTGATTCCACAGATCATCGCTTTTCTTTCGATGACTTTCAACTTATTACACATCGATGCGCCTCAGGATAACTTCGATGCTGAATGGGAAAAATTATGGTTGAAAGTGAGCCAATGGGGTGAACAGACAGAAGAGGAACACTTAGAGTTCGTCAAGGAAATCGAGAGCTCGCCCTTCCCTGATATATTGTGTCATTCAGTGTGTTCGGTCTTTGGCAATCAGATATATTTGACCGCAAAGATCTTACTAATGCAGGAGAGCCCAAGGATTTTCAGAAGTAAATACAAGGCCTCTCACTCTACTGCATGGTATGCAAAGAAGATCTGTGGTCTCAATAAAGGAAACAAGGACTTGAGACACTGGTTGTCAAGTCCACTTTGTTTGTCTATTGCAGGAAAAGTACTAACCCATGAAGATGAACATAAAGAGGTTTTGGATCTATTGTCAAAAGTTGAAAATAGGTTTGGAAATAGAACTACTTTCAGAGAGCAAGATTTGATAGAATTTTGGGGCGATAAGAATCTCTCTTGATCGAAAGCATGGTCCCGCTTTTGACACGAACATGCCCAAACTATTGATACACTATTCATTATGATATCTAACGCACTATGATTTTTTACGGTTTTTTTTTTTATTATTTTCGCTCCTTTTAAATATACCTAAATTTCTTTGGTTTTGTATTCCATTTTTTCTTCTGGATTTGTAGTTAGTTCGTCCCAGAGGTTTTTCAATGTACGCTCAAACCTTTCATTGACAAAGGTAGCTAACTTCATCGCAATCGAGCACCAGGTCTTTCCTTGTGTTTTATCATGATTGAACAATTTACCCACACCAACGTTCCAGCTCGTGGATGCCAACCATTCAATTTCATGTGCCGGCAACGAACTTTCGGCTTGTCCTTGGGATCTCAATCTAGCAAACATTTGGTTCAATATGTTCAAGCAAACTTCTTCTGTATCTGTTGAATACGTGCTGAATTTTAATAATAGTCTCAACCATCTTGATAGTACATTACCTTCTAGTGCAGAATTATTAAGATTTCTTTGAATGATTTTGGAAATGACTGTTGCCTTTATATGATCTGGGAACTTGTCCTCAACGGTGATGTTTATTAATGTTGAATCAAATTCAACGGTCGATAATCTCTTTGTCTCATTCAAAATAGTTTCAACAGCACTCCAATTTTTCAACTCTAGCTCAGACTGAAACTGATATATAATAGCATCCAATAAACAAATGTTCCATTCTTTATCAAATTTCTCAAATTCAGGCTTATCTCTATAGATTATCATCATCTCATCAATACTGATTCTAAGATTCAAAGCCTGTTGCCTTATGGAGCCCCATATTATAGATTGATCAACATCTGGGATCTTACTTGAACACATGATACCGATCAAACATGAACGAAATCTCCAGAGCCTTAAACCTATCGAATCAGTCAAACTCACATCATCGGATATCAATCTATTGAACTTCACAGAAACTTCAGAGAATAATTGTCCCTGAAGATAGTTCTCAGATATCAAACAATTCCTCGCAATGTTAAATGATTGTGAAGCAAACCATTTCAACTCATCATTAGTGAATTTATAATCTTTGATATTAGTTGAATCATTAGCAAACTTGTAACCTTCCTGTAATAAAATCATGAGGGTATCCGTGTATTGAGACTTGTAAAAATCAGAGTCTGATTTTTCTTGTTTCAAAATCAAGTCAATGACACATCTTAAGGTCATTGGAATTGAAACAATTGAGTCCAAACCTTCACTCAACTTTTTGAATAATGTTAGCATTGACTCAATAGCAATTGCAGAATTTATCTTTGTATTAACAGCGCATAAAGCCAATAATGGGACCATGGAAGAATCCTTTGAGTCGGCGATGTTCTTTAGACACACCATCAATCTTTCCTGATCTTGTTTATTCGAATAAACTTTAAACATATTATACTGTGTGATCAAAGTAGTTTGCTCAAGTTCTGTCATACTATTATAAATTTCAATTGCATGGTCATACTGGTCTTGTTCAATATAACAGTTCTGTAGAGCTCTCTGCACTTTTGCACGGTCAATCTCATTAACATTGATGACTCTATGAAGGCACAAGTTGAACCATCCAACAGCTTTATTGAAATTGAGGTTCTTTGATTCTGATTTACCAGTAGTCCATAATAACGTAACAGATGATGAAGAAGTCTTCTTGGACAAAGCTTTTGAAAATATCTTTTCAGAATCATCCAAAAAGTTTTTTAAATTTGTTTGCCTTATCTCTGAGTGTGTTGTTTTATCATTTGTGTAAGCGTTTATAATTGCAACGAATAACATTTCTAATGAATCATGATCCGTTAGTGGGTCTAGTTTGTTTGTGAATGCAAAATCAAAACATTTAATAGCACCAACGGGATCATCATCTGCAAAATTATTGATAATTGCAAGGATTTTCTTAAAGTTTGTTGAAATTGGGACAGAAATTAGCAATCTCATGATGGTATCCTCAATTTCAGAAACGGCCGCTTTGTTCGCTCTCTTCAACATAATATCCAATTTAAATGCATCTAATGAGGAGGGAGAACACCGCTGTAATGTTTCAATAGCACTACCTGCAAGTTCATATGATTCTTTATCCTTCAATTCAAGTGCTGAATGTGCTAATAAAGAGCAAACTGAAGACTTCACTATAGCAGATTCATCAGTGTCAAGATCGAGATACTGCATTGCTCTTCTCAAGAAATAAATCACATCAGCATACTGAGACTTTTCAAATAGAATCAAGCAGGAGTTGAATATAATTCTTGTACTATCCAATATAACCTCCTCATTTTCATTCTCCTTCACGAGGCAGTTCCCTAAATCAGCTCTTTCTTCGTAGAACTTTGCCATTTCAACATCCATTTCAATGATCGATATCTGCATCTTTGTAATGAATAGCTCGATCTTGATCTTTTGGAAATCTTTCAGTAAATTAGGCTGAAAGCTTGATGCTATTGACTCTAAGGACTTAAATTCTCTATCAGCATGTTCTTGGATCTTTGTTGCCAACTTAATCTCCTTCTCGTCTAAGCAGGCTTTTAGGCTCTTTATAAAGCATTTCATTGTTCGAAACTTCACTTTCAAAGAAGGATTCATAATCTCATGCATTGAGCATAACAAGCAAGCAAAGAACTTGAGAGAACAAAGTGCTCCTCTCGCATCTTCTGGTTCGGATTTAATTGAAATAGATGCAGCATTCCATAAGTTTATAGCGCACGCTTCTAATTCCAGAGACAGATCTTTCAGTGTGTCTATTTCCGTAGTTCTTAGTAGCCTCTCTAGTCGCTCCGCAGTAGGCAAGATTGAGCTCATGGAGGACTTGAGTGCAGCATTGTCGTTGAAGGTGATTTGCTTATTTAGTTTTGAGCATGAAGTAATTGCCGTTTCTTTAGGGCAAGACAGGTGTTAATAAAGGACAAGTCATATCACGCTCATATGGATTGGAGGTCTTGATTACCAATTAAGTAGGTTAGTTGGGCTTTGAAGTTGGACATCTTTGGACCTGTTTATTTATTGGTTAGCCGCTGTTGTTCAAGTTAATGTTTACCTTTTTTTTTTTTATTTGAGAAAGTATCAACAACAATCATCTAAAAGAGATTAAAATATGTACATTTATGGGGGTTTTCCTATTTCGGGAAACACTAAACAATCAATCCTCAGTTGACTCTGGACTGTTGTTGATTTTATAGTCACCGTTATCAAGCTTGGTGATCACGCCTTCTGACACCAAGTTCTCAAACAAGTCCTGAGGAACCCAGCCACCAGTAATTGCGAATGGGACAGTACCCAGTTGTTCATAGTATGCTTCCAATTCCTTGTTGTGTTCTTCAAATTTTTCAGCATCAAGCTTTATTGGGGCTTCTTTGGCACCAACAAACCCGTGTTCGTTGAATTGGCCCCATTGTAGCACAACTTCATAGATCTTTCTGTCAATAACAGCAATCTCTTCAGGTGTTCTTCTCTCAACAGCAGCCAAATATGGACTTCTCAGTCTTTTCAAGACTGGAGATCCCTCAGAGCCCAGCTTGGTGAACAGCTTACCCAAATTCAAATCCCATTGGACTTCATTTCTAGTACGAGCAACTGCAAAATCGTAGTAGTATTTATCAGTTTCATCCATTGCGTCATATTTCTCTTGATCAATCTCAAACTCGTAGATCTTTGGACCATCATCATAGGCAACGAACTTTGGAGTGGATTGGAAGATGATTGGCTTAATAGTAGCCCCTTCAAAGTCCAAGAAGATATGCTCGCCGTCCTTGTCCACGAGAACGTTTAAAGGATCCAAGTCAGTATGAGCCAGTCTTGGTTTGAACAGTTCATCGATGTTTTGAACACTTGGTGTATGAACATCAATTAAAATTGGGGCAAGAGTCTTCAAATTGCTGAAAGTCTTAATTTCCCTGTCCAGAATTCCTTGCTTATCAATACCACCAGAGATTTGCAGCAAGCCCATCTTTGTTCTTGCGTTCTCTAATTCAATATCAGCAACAGCTTCGACTAGTTTCAATGGCGAATCGGCAGCCCATGGACCAACAATTGGATCGATCTGGGATTTCTTCAGGAATGGTTTATTTCTCCAAAAAACCCTCTCTGTGCTTGGACCAATAAACCAACGGTTCTTCAAAGAAGCATCAGTCTCATCTTCGTATGGGTACTCTTCTGTGATTGGAAGTGACGAATCAATGTTGAAGTATAAAGAACCGAATTTCTTGAACTCAACCTCTGCCAATTTACTCTGCAATTCAGATAAAGGATCAATGACCTGACCGATGATCTCTTTATGCTTTGGGTCAAGATGAGGAGTCATTGGAGCCCATCTTTTCATTAATGTTTCACCTTCAATGAACTCTTGTAAGATAAAGGGAGCTTCAATTGGATTTGAACTATCAGAACCGTAGGCAAAAACTTTTGGGACATTGATTCCTAATTTGACATCAACGAAATCTAAAGTAGCAGCTTCTGATTGAATTCTTTTGGAAATAGCGTATTCAGTGTCTAGTGGATATGGAATTCTCAAGATAAAAGATTTTAGAGTGTTGGTATCGACTTTGTAAATTCTATGGTGTTTTCCTTCGTGTAGTGATGACAACTGCTTGATCTGGAATGTCTCATTTGGGTTCTTCGTACCGAAGTTCTTAACACTGACGTTATGTGGTAAAGAAACAAATTTCAAGTCTTTGTGGTCCTTTGGTGGTACAACGACAACCTTCTTATTTTCAGTGTTTAATCTACTATCCTCGTACAAATCCTTAAGAACAGATTGTAAACCAGTCAATGAAAATTTGGTATACCTCTTTCTCTTTTGAGCCTCGTCATCTTTCAACCAAGTACCCCAGGTATATTTGAAAATGGCATCTCTGTTAGGATCCTGTTCATCACTTAGTTTAGTAAAGACCTCTTTTGCATCCTTGGAGATCGAACGGATAACAATCCCAGTGTGAGCTGGAAATTTCGCCACCCCATGAGCGCTAAGATGGTTCACAGCTCTTGTGAGCGTGTTTCTGGTCAAGACAAACATCTTCTAGCAGCTTTTTACCGTTCAACGAAGTAAGAAGAGTTCCATGTCTCATCATTATTCTTTTTTTTTTTTTGGCCTTGTCGGAACCTGAAAAACTTTGACTACTCGAATTGCATGGCTAAACAAACTCGTTAAAAAGATTTATTACATTACCTAAACCAAAATACTTTCAGTGGACTAAATTAAACTGAATTAACATCATCAAATAACTCAACTGCTTGGGAATCCCTTTTTTATCTGCCTTCCATTAGATCCCACCATGTCCCTAACAAATCATCTTCACTTATCAGAAGTGTCTTTCAAAAACTTCGAATAATCATCCAGTGACTCAACCTCACTCTCATTAACCAGTCTATAATTACCAGAATTGGAGAACTCCACCTCCTTCAAATGGGAATGCCCAGGATGGTGATCAACTATAGATTCCTGGTCCTGTTCACTTTGCTCTGGACTGTACTGTGGGATCATGCTGGACAAGCTAACAACACTCGCACCGTCATCAGCATCACCAACGGCCAGGTCCGGTGATAGTAGACTATTACTGGATGGCTGTTCCAGTGTGCCATTCTGTTGTTTCGCAGCTGCATGCTTAGAGTACATCTTGTTTATCAGGTTCAATGAATAGGAAGGTATTCCTGCTCTCTTAATGCGTTTTCCTTCAACACCATCTTTGGTGGCGGTGACAGAGAGGCCAGAAGTCACAGAGGATCTTGATAATGGACGTGACGCAGGTAGAAAGAGTACATTATTAGCATTATTATTGCTGTTGTTGTGACTATTTTGTTGGTTCAGAGCCTGTGGTAGCTGATCTCTCTCTGATGACGTTATGGACTCACTAGGGGATTTGAGGACGTTGTAGCCACTTGAACCAACACTCTCCAAATCGCTAGTGCTGTTGAACTCCATAGGAATAGGATTAGGCGATTCGTAAATATCGGCACTCATAACTTTGGAAACGAAGTGGTACTTGATGGTTTATTGAAAACAGTACTAATTGGTGTTATGTCTTCTTCACCTTCCACTTATCAAATTTTAGTTGCTCTGCGCGCGGCGCGTCTGCAATTAATATACGTAATATACGTCTTATTACGTAATCATTAGAGTACAACTAACATGAAATTGCCATCACTAATAAACTAAAAAATCTAAACATAAGACCATACAAATACAGATATTCTGATTCAGTGAGATACTTCCTCTGTCTAGTTAAACTTTTCCAAGTCGATGGTACTCATTTGACGCTCTTTGTAAACTCTGGACTTGGTACAAACCCACGTAGAGGCATACATGTTGACTCTATCGATCATGGTGCCCGAAACTCTAGTGGCAGCAGCCTTACAACTGAAACCCTTGCTTTCAAAGTTCTTAATATACCATGGAACTTGGGCTGCAGATCTTAACATAACTCTACCGCCATCACTCAAAGCATTGAACAAAGCATCAATCTCGTTATTTACTTCGGTTCCTTTTGGATCAAACCAGTCCATGTGATCCATGATAACAGCAACAGTAATGGTTTTCTTTGATAATCTGGCTAAAACGTTGTTCAAGTAATCAGTATGTAATCTGATACCTTCCAAAGCTGAATTTTGTTTTCTTGATAGAGCTCTGAAACCTGACTTAGTTAAATAATCTGGGCAGTTGGATTGTGAATAGCACCCCTTTAAAGTTAAATAGTAAAAGTAGTTATCTGTCGAGATCATTGAATAACCAACAATTGGATCTAAGGTATCAATGATGTATTGGATGATGGAACTGTCCATCATTGCTGCTTGGTTTGCTGGAACACCTAAGGCTTTCCATAAAAATATAGGGTTACCAACAAAGAGTTTACCAACAATATCGCTCAATAGAACAGGACGAATATATTTATCCCAAATTTCCTTTTGTTCATTTAATGTTTTGGCTTTACATAATTCATCAACTCTACCATTCAATCCAGAAATTGTAAAGACATATCTAGCTAATCTCAAAGCCCATCTTGAAAACCCGGTGTCATACAACCCTAAACCTTTTGGATTGAAGGTTTTTGGCCCTTTAGACATCCAATATTGGAAGGCATTGGATGATAAATAAGGTGATAATTTTGTGACTAGGATTTCAATAAAATTTTCATGTTTACCTTCACCAAAAATTTTCCAAGTATCTTCGTAGGATAAGGTAGTCAAGCAAGCAAGTTTCAACTCAACCAAATGACCTTGAGATGGATTTAGATCGACCCCATGAATTCTTCTTGGTGGATCAGCTAACGAAGCATAAGATAAAATATTATCACCAGCAGATGTAATGGCCAAGACGGTATCCTTTGAAGTTAGTTTTAGGATCTTAGCGTCTTCTCTTGGATCTTCCCAGGTAAAAGCATAAATATATTGATCATTAAAGCATTCATAGTCATCACTTAACTCGTCATAATACACTCTCCATGTTTTGTTTTGGTAAAACAGAGAAGGATATGGTAATCCTTTTTTGGCATTATCTAAAGCCGCTTCTAGAGCTTTTGAGACTGGCGTCTCATCATTTGGCTCATATTTTTTTGGATCGATAGGAGCTAAATAGGGAGATTCCGTGGCCAAAGAGTTGAATCTATAAATCAATTGAGCATCGTCTTGTTTGTTGACACCTAACCAAATATAGTATGGAATTTTACCTAGAGCTTTGTTATAAGAGTTGATAGCTTTGACGGTACCAAACTTGTACTCCAAGTACTCTCTTCTGGAGGGATCTAAAAAGACTTTATCGACTTCAAACCATAATCTCCAGAAAGTTCTGTAAATCCAAGGAACATGACGATTGACTAAACCACCTAAAGTGTTTGTTCTACCAATGGAATTTGATTCTGACTGAACACCAAAATCAACAGAACAAATTATGCCAGAGTCTGGGTTCAATAACTTCTCGGCATGATCAATAGCGGAATGATATAATGGAATCATGGATAGAGAGTAAGAAAAAGTAATCAAATCAGCCTCCTTATGAGGAATTTCAAAGTCACATGCATCACCACAGATAACGAACACGTTATTCCAACCATTTTTTGTGACCCTTTCTCTGGCGACATCACATAGCGAAGGAGATAAGTCAACTAAATAAACAGCTTCAAAGGCTTCCTCAACTTTAACAACAAGTTTGTCCATCTTTTCAATGTTCAAACCTGTACCACCGCCAATATCAACCCAAACTAGTTTCTTTTTGTTGGATTGAGCTCTAGCATGAGAGTATGCTATTTTAGACGCATTTTCTCTACCTTGAAGTAAAATTTCTCTAGTGGTATCATAAAACTTGGCTTGTGTCTTGTAGAACAGTTCAAGATTATTTTGATGGTCATTGTGTACCTTTCTGTTGGCTTTAGTAAAAGGCTTCAAGAAACATGCCCATACGAATACTAAGAATGACTTTGACTTTTGATTAGAGTAAAGTAAAAAGAGAGTACTGACAAGTGAGAAGATGGTCAAACCAAGTTTCCATGAGGATAAATATTGAGCACAATCCTTGACAGGGTCTACCAGACTTCTGAGAATGTCGAATTCTTGTTGAAGTGACATATCTTAGTTGAATATGAATGATCACTGTGTTGAAACGGGATTCGGTGGTAGTCTCTCGCAATACGTGATAGAAACAAGAAATGTGAAACAGAGAAACAACTAGTTTTATATATAGACCGTGAGGTTAGCCGCCATGTCTAATATCAAGTTCAATTTTCCCATGTGAGTTTTATATATCATTTTCTGTTGAAGATCTGATCTACTCACTCACGTAAAAGTAAATAAATACTCCACGTGGAAATTTAGTTCTAAGCTGTTGGGATCGAATTGCAAAAGCATGTGAAATTTAGTTGTTGCCCATCATTCTCCATTTGAACTGGCCGCGTCTCATTTTTCCTGTCTCAAAGTGTATCTCCATGTGAATTAGAAGTCTTGCGTGGAGTGTGCCTACTCGTTTGTTAGTGTTTTGACTAGAACGTGTCAAAAAATGTCAAAACAAACAAACAAACCATAAAAAAATGGCAGAAACTTCGAAGCACGTTGATGACAGACAACAACTTAGATTCCTTATAGTTCCAGGTTCGAATCATGAAGAGTGTTCAATATTTAGGAAAAAAAATTACCACCGATGAGCTAGCTCCAGATTATAACTGAGTCAGTTAAACTGACGACTTTTTATATAAATCTGTATATCACTTTTTCTGTAACCAAAATCTATAGTAATTCGTAATTTGTATATCTGACTTTTTGACTTTTTTGCTTTTTTTTTTTTCTGTTAAAATGTCAAAATGTTAAAATATATCCCCGAAAAGTTGTACTTCATCTTAAACTTAGATGTTTTGTACTTCATCTTAAACTTAGATGAGAGGATATCTTTCACATCAACTAAATCAGATTCAGCGTTGGCACAAATAAGTAAATCATCAATAAGCAATACCATGGAGATATTTCATATATCTTCTTAAGCAACTCCATGGAAATTCTTTGAGCAAGAACAAAATGCATATACTTGAATAGTACTTGGTCGGTGTTTTGAGCCAAAGCTACAGCAGAATTCTCACCAACCTGTGTTGAGCATGACCTTTATCCGTTCTGTCATTGTTATCCTTCCCGTAATAATTTGATTAACTCAAAGAATCTATTGGAACGGTCACGCACCGAACTGTTTAGTCTTGGGTTCTTTGATTTATGCTAGGCTGTTTTCTCTCAAATGAGTTTGGATGGACGATATGATCAATACGCCAAAAGCCAATTCATCATGAGAGTATAGTCGGGAGATTTAAGAGTTTGGAACTTTGTTCCAGCGTATACACAATTTACCAGCTACAATCATGAAGTAGTACAAACTGAGAAGTTACGCCAAACATATAGAGAGAAAGATATTGAACTCTCGGTTCAATGAATGTTCTCCTCCTCTCTCAAACATACACAAATTACAGGCAGTGAATTCGGCTTGTTTTTTTTCCATTTATATTCTTTCTCAACTGAATAACCCTAGAACTACCCGTACATTGATGATATTTCTTTAAGACTATATAACCTATAGATGGTCAAGGTTGGTATGTTTTATCATATATATAAGCAATTTATACGAAGATGTGCTTCTATTTGGTTTAGAGAATGTCTCACTTTCACTCACTGGAGGTCTTCTCAAAATAGATGTGGTTTATTTTCGGAGGGCTCCCCAGTTCACCTTACAAAGCTGAACTTGATAGAGAACAAACACTCCACAGCGGCTAAGTCTTGTACCGCTTTCAGCAAGTCCAGCTATAAGTAAACTGCCATTTGGTTGCTGACTGATTCTCTTGCGTCGACAGCTTCTTATTCAACCTGGATCAACATGACGGCGCCTAATCAACCCTTGTCCGTTTACTCTTTAAATGGAACCATATTTCTGCGATTCAGCATTGAGCGAACAGTATCCTCTCATAACCATGACACAATCCATCAAAACTCCGCTGCTATGTCTTCTACTGTTCAACTACAGAAAACGAAAACTATCACTGCAATCACTACCGAACAGAGCCAGAAGTTGATCCAGACAATGCTCACGATGTCCTTTGGTTGCGTCGCCTTTCTTCGTGGGCTATTTGCTGATGATTACTTTGTTGATCAAAGATTTGTTCCTGGAAAGTTTGAAAAAGATTATGATCAGAGTGATCCGAAGAACAAGGCAGAGTCTATAAGAGTTAAAACACTCGTTAGGGGTAGATCATCACAAGTCGATTTATTCTTAGACTGGATTGACAAAGGAGCTGTTGATGCCATTAGAAAAGGGTATTTACAGTCGTTGAGCTTTTCAATATTCTTAGATAAAGAGAATCCACATGAACTACATGAAGTTTATACGTTCTTTTTTGATTATGGGGATAACAAGGTCAAAGTTGATATCAATGATAATGAAGAAACGATAACATTACTAAATTCGAGAAGGGTTTTGCAACAGTTGATGAGAAGGTTCATCATCATTACACAGAGCTTAGACCCATTACCTGAGGAAAAGCATATGTCAATGAGAATCCTTTTCAATGATGATTGCCCTGAAGATTATCAACCACCCTTCTTCAGAGATGCGGCAGGTGAGCCAACTGCTATTATCAAAACAAGAGGTATTACAGATACATTCTACCCTGGAAATGTATCAACAGGTTATCATAAGGCTGATTTGAGGATCCTCGCCACTCCATCAAACAGCTCAAAGGAAATCTTGAAGAAAGTGGATCCATTTGATGACATTCCATATGGTGAGCAGCGTAGCATCACTAACACTCTAAAGGCAAGAATTAAACCAGTCACTGTCACAGAGAACCCAAGTCAGACTACTACTATGTTGAGGAGTTTCTTGGAAAGCTCACAAGATGAAACAGATCCAACACAGATACTTACTTCAATCTCCTGCGAATGTGGCTCATCCAGTGGGATTCTCTCTTGCCCAACTATAGATTGTGCAACCTGTCATAAGAAGGTGCATTCTTTTTGCTATGCTAGCAAGGATTCAAAGACTATTAACTGCTATACTTGTCGAGCAAAGTCGCTAAGTGGTCTAGTTCAACTTCACAAAAATTTACCTGCTTTGATGAACTTGAGAAAGCTTTATAAACTTTTTAGCAAATTCGGAATCCCTTCTTCAGTAACAAAACTACACAGTTTGATGGGGTTCTACAATGAATCGAACTTAAGTCTTACAGTTCAAATTCTATCTTTTAGTCTGATTAGAGGCTTACTTGTGATAAGTGATGAGCCACTCAGAGTGAAGCATGGACCCGATCGTCAAAAGGTTAGAGCAGGCTCTGACTTTTTTGAAGTTGATGTCACAGGTATAATGTCATCTTATGATGAAGAAGTGAAAAAGGGTCGTTATGCGTTGTCTTTTGTTCCTGGGCTCAAAGGTCCTGATGTTTTACATCTTCGTGGTCCTTCCACCAGAATTCATAAATTAATCTTTAATGATACATTTGGTAAATGTTTAGATATTGATTTAGTTCTTAACCAGGTTTCCCTCCAATCACAAGAATTCTATGAAAAGGAAGATCAGATTGTTGATTCAAGTTCCATTTCAAGTTCTCCAATCAAAAACTCGTTTGAAGTTGAAAGCCAATTCTCCAATTTGAACATACAATCATCACGAGAATACTCAAATATCACTGCAATCCATTCAGTTACAGAATCTAAAAAGAGGGATCATGCGTTCATTGAACTGGAAGGTGATACTCTTAAAAATGAAGAGGATACGAGTCAACCGGTTATCACGAATCCGAGATCGAAAAGAGCCAAGAAAGCCATATCAGATGTTCTCTCAAGTGTTAAGAACTAGCAGCTATATAAGCACTGGAGTATCTGTCTTTTACATAATTATTTTCTATCACTCACTATTATTGTAGACAATACTAAAAGCATCGGACTAAGGAAAAATTGAGAAATTGGAAAAAGATGTCCTTTCAATGAAAATGCTTTTGATACTCAACATCACCACCGCAACAACCTCCAGTCCAACCAATGAGACCTTTCAGTGCTCCCTCACTCCGGAGCCTGTGTACCAAGCGCTGCTATGCCACGAGAACAATTCCTCCGTTCACAGCCGGTCAGCCACTTTATGAAACAAGACCGTTTATGCTTAAGCCTGGGGAATTGACGCCAGGTATAACAGCCCTAGAGTATTTCGAGAGACGTATAAAACTTACAAGTGAGCTGCCTGAGTCATCAGCAGCCATTGTCATCGGGAGCTCTGTTCAGTTTGCCTCGGGAAGTGTCTTTCATCCATTCCAGCAGAACAATGATCTATACTATCTCAGTGGTTGGAATGAACCAGATACAGTGATAGTAATTGAAAAACCAAACTCGAATCCCGATGACATTGCATTCCATATGATTGTGCCTCCAAAGGAAAGACACGCTGAACAGTGGGAAGGTGCAAGAACTGGTGTTGAAGGATCAAAAGATATTTTCAACGCTGATTATGCGAAAGAGACATATAGAGTAGGAACATACCTTGAATCAATCATTCAAAGAAATAAAAATATATTCATTGATCTTCCAAAGGAAAATACTGCACCTTCTATCACTTCACATTTCAAAAACTTCTTTAGCGCTGGTGATAATGCCAAATTGACTACAATTAAAGGAATATTAGATGCGAATGGTACAGGGAAAAACATAAAACCACTATCACCATTTACCACAGCTCTGCGGGTCATCAAATCTGATGCTGAGATTGCCTTGATGAGAAAAGCCGGTAAGATCTCAGGAAGGGCTTATAACAAGGCATATGCTAAAAGATTCAAAACAGAAAGAACCCTAAAGTCATTCCTCGAGTACAGATTTATCAGTGGTGGTTGTGATAAATCAGCGTACATTCCTGTTGTTGCAAGTGGTCCAAATGCATTATGTATCCACTATACTAGAAATGATGACTTATTATTTGATGATGAAATGGTTTTGGTCGATGCTTCAGGAGCTCTTGGTGGCTATTGTTCGGATATTTCGAGAACATGGCCTAACTCTGGTAAGTTCACTGAGGCACAGAAAGAACTATATCAAGCCGTTCTAAATGTCGAAAAGGCTTGTATCGAAAAATGTACTGTTTCCAATGATTTGAGCTTACAGGATTTACATGATTTAAGCGTGACTTATTTGAAAAGAGAGTTGGGTAATTGTGGATTCGGTAGCTTAACAACTATGGAGGCTACGAGATTATATCCACATTATATTGGCCATAATCTAGGTCTGGATGTCCATGATGTTCCTGGGTACTCGAGAACAGCTAAGCTAAGGGAAGGCCAAGTGATAACTATCGAACCAGGTGTTTATATTCCAGACGATCACAATTATCCTGCTGCTTTTAGAGGCATGGGAATAAGAATTGAAGATGATATTGCGATTGGCCAAAGCACTTACACTAATTTAACGGTGGAAGCGGCAAAGGAAATTGTCGATATTGAACATATTGCTCAGTATGGTGTTTCAACTCCATTAGAGGATGAAGTTGTCGATCTTCAAGATGTTTGATTAGAAATAGATACTACTACACTCTTGTACATAAAATCACCTGTAAAGCCATTTCATTAACCAAAAATTTCCTATTTCCTAATATTCACATCTGCACCAAATCTGCGCGTCAAGACTTCTAATCTTTCTCTTATTATACTTTCAACATTATCTGAATCTTCAGTGGCCTTTTGCAAAAGGTCGATAAACTCTTCCCTCTTATTAATGGTGGCATGCTCGAAAATATCCGTTTCCTCATCATATTGAAACTCTAGGTTTTTATCCTTGATATAGTCACCCAATTCTTTGACTAGTTGATCTTTTGGTATATTTAATTTCTTTGATAAGTGTTCTCCACTTACCCTTTTAACTGAAGATAGGTATACAGCATAACCTGCCTGTCTAAAAGTTAGTCTTACAGAAGGCCACACCCTTGAGAGAAGGTAGTTATATGAAGCCGTCTCGTTCAAAGAGTCCAAAAGTCGGAATAGCTCTTTATAATTCGCATTATTAGAAGCAAGAAAGAATGGTCTGAATGTGGAAAGACGTGGACCAACGAGGGATCTGAACTCATCTTCAGCTAATACATCCAATAGTTCAATTGGTGGCTTTGTTAACAGTATCGACAAAACAGAAATAAGGACAATCTCATCTTTGTGTATGAACTTTCCAAAATTCGACCCGTTTAAAATATCCAAGGCTGAAATTCGGTTGTCTGTGCTTGTTTGAATTGGGGTGGACCTGATCAGTTGATAGATCAGAGAGGAAACCTCAACGTAGTTCTGCTTGAGAAATTCAGCATAAAGGATGTAGAATTTGACTCTCCAGTATGAAATGATCTCTCTATCTGTCAATCGTTTTAAATATAACTCATTTGATAATGATGTGCTCAAGAAGGCCTCGATTCTTTTGTCCTGATTTAAGGTGAGTTGCAAATGATTTTGCAAAAGTCCCACTTGAGCGGATTGTTCAGCCAGTTGACAAGTCAGTGAGCCCAAAGTTGATGTTGTTAAGACGGTCTGAGCCTCAACATATTGTTTAGCGTATGAATAAATCTGAGAGATTTCGATGTTTTTTGAAACATCAGCCTCATGATAAAGACTATCCGGGCCTAGTTCTCTCAGTCTCCTGGCCCTATTACTCTGTAAGGAGATTTGCCATTGTTGGTTTGCAAACCGTTCGATATCGATTCTTTCTGTTTCATTCAATGGAATATAGTCCTTCACTCTAAGTAAAAAGGAATCCAAGTATGGTGAATATTGGTTCCTGTCATCAAGGTGTTTCAATGCAATATAAGACACTCTGTCTCCAAATTTATCCCCTATATTACTCAGTAACTGGAGTCTTTCAACCAAAATAGGACCTTTATTCCATCATGTTAGAATTAGTTAACCATTGAGAAGTAGGAAAACAAACTCTACTTACCATCGTATCTTGTCAAAGTCTCGTCCAATATCTCGCCTGAATGGTGAAGGGAATGTTAGTGGCTGTACATCCGTCTCGTTGGCTTGCTTATTGTTTATACGCACTCTCTGTTCTTCGGCTCATCCTCTGCTGCTGTGGTTCCACAGGGTTTTTATGGTTGTCCTTCTGTGAACTCCAGCTTTGCGCATTGTTTTGGTGCAACAGTTAGGTTTCGCGAACCTCCATCAACTCCGCGAAGACGATCTATATTAAAATTTTGTTAGGCAGAAACTTTGAAGAGCAGAAGACGAAGTACGAGAACTCTTCAATTTGGAGAAGGTTGCCCGTGTTCACTTCAGTTTCTGTGTTTGCTATGTTGGCATATCATCTCAGACTACGGGGATGCCCCACTGCAAAGTATTTTTCCTCGCTCAGCACCACTCAAAACTGGTCAAAAACTAAAACAAAGAGCTACATCGATGATAGTTATATACCCAGGCAGTTAAGAACCCAACGGAAGGACGACCAGCACTTGAACAAACCGCTATCAAACTCAAAACAGAAGACTTTTGAAGGGAAGGCTATTTCAAGACAGCATGCAGCACATCTTTTAAGTAAACTGACTGGCGAGGAAGTGGATATGAAAACTTTAGGCCCTTTAAGCAATGACGATCTCAGGTTCTTCAAAGTCGCAGATACAAAGATCTTATGTGCCCTTCTCGGTACAACGCCTAATCAACTACTAGACTCAGTACTAGTAGATAGGACTATCAAGAGTTTTCTGGGTAGAGATCAGCTGGAAAAGGCGTTAATGACAGCTAGATTGGCAAAATCACAAGGTACTGTTGGTATGAATAGAATAATAGAATGGCTTTTGGATCAAGGCAAGGTAAATGAAGCATTACAAATACATTCTTCCAGAAAAAAATGGGGTGTGCTCGTCAATGAACAGACTTATACCGTCCTGTTCAATGGGTGTTCTAACGTTCGTGATCCCAAAGGTGGTCCTGGGTTAACAGTTAATCAAGTCGAGAAATTACAGAAGATTCTTTTAGAGTTGAAACCAGCCTACAAGTTCAACCCAAATATGACACATGTCAATAGTGCGTTCACAGCTCTATTGAACTGCCCAGATCAAACAATCGCTTTCAAAACTTGGGATGATTGGACTGATAAGAAAATATTAGAAAAACATACGCCTAATCCAAGGACATTCACTATTATACTACAAGGATTGGGTCATGGACCAAGTGATATGTGGGTCCTAATTCATGCTGAGGTTATCCTACAGAAAATCTTGAAACTTCCAGAAAGACAGCAAGACATCAAACTTTATGAATCATATGTTTATGCTTACATGCGTTGTTCCAGATTAGATTTTATCCAAAGAGGTTTGGAAGCTGCACGCTCTTTCTTCCAAATAGATATAGATACAAAGATTTTCACATCTGGGAGACATATCAAAAATAAGCATATTAGAGATGTGGAAGAGAAAGTTGAATGGAGACCTCTTCAGGATCTGAAACATAAGTGGATTCCATCTACATCTTTGATTGATATATTGATGAAAGCTTTTGTTCAGTTAGAAGAATATGATAGAGCTCTAAAGATATTCAAGAACTTTGAGGAGCAACATCCTACAAAGTTAGATATCGGTTTATTTCATAGATATCTCATCACTCTGAGAGAAGGCTCAAAGAGAACTGCTGGTGATGAATCAGTGAAACAATATAAACTTTTGGCTAACCGAGAATATGTTGCAAATTTGGTTCCTAATAGCAAAACCCGCTTTATGGTCTTCAATTCCATATATTCACAATCACTGATGTCTCTAAATGACAGAGGCTTGAATGCAATTGGTAAAGAAGCGGATCACTTGTTCAACCTTGCAGATGATTTTTTTGAAACTATCAAAAGTGGTGCCACGTCAAATGAACTTTTAGGCTACTTGAAGGCAATCAGAAGATTGAGATTGAATAAAAGACAAAGAGAGCAGGTACTTAAAAGAATTGAAATGATCAAAAGCAAATTTGATGATGAGTTGAAACTTTCAGAGAATAGAAAGAGAACTAAAGAAACAATTGCTCTAGTGTTAGAGTCTGAAAAAGAATTCCTTGCGAAACAAGAGAAGAAGTCTGCGTTAGAGATGTTAGACAATCTTCAGAAAGAACAGAGGCAAAGAGAAGTCGAAAGTGGACTAAGAGCCACAACTTAATGAACTTACTAATGAGACCTGTATATAGATTGAAGTCAATAATCATCGCATTTATCGTATAAATGGTTTCTTTAAGACCGTAAAGAGGAAAACACAGTAACACATAATAGCTTGTCCATATATTCTCTTTGAAAAATCACTTTTCAGGGTGGTCATTCATCTTTAGACTGTTTTGTAGACCACTAGAGCCCAAGAAAAGAGGAGGTATCAATAGATCTAGACATATCATTTTTTAGTGGTTTGCCAAAATCCTTTCACCACCCGAGTCCAATGTTGGTTAAAGTTAAAATTAATAAGTTAAAGTTGGAGGACAGGGCACTACCGTTTTAGATATGTACCAGCTATCCCATGTCAACCAGATTCTCCTCCCTCATCCTTATTTGAAGCTTGTTCATCGTTCTCATCAGATTTGGAATCCGGGTAATCTATATTGGCCGATTTAACAAAAAAAGAACTCCGAAGCCGAGAATCGAACTCGGGTTTGTACAGTGAGAGTGTACCGTGATAGCCCCTACACTACATCGGATTTTCTTGTAAGGGGGCTTTTTTGTCGTTACAAGACGAGTACTAAGTTTTGGTATGAATACACTTTTTTCTTCTTGCCCTAATATGCTGGACCGAGTTGAATCTTTTGATTATTTAAAAACTTTGTATAATCAGTCTCATTTTTTATTGTAAATATCCAATTAATGTGAGCAGCAGACTTTAGTAGCATGAAGAAAGTCACAAAATTCAAACATTTTTCCCACTAAAACTTGAGAGCTTATAAGTTAGACCAACCACTTTTAAAAATTATAATTGTTAAATGCAACTGCTATGTTAAAAGTTTTAATTTTTTTTTTCAAATTTTGTTCTCTCAAATGTAGTAAAATGAATGAAAAAGAAACAGAGAACGTTTTACTGCAATTATGATAAATTTCCATCCAGTGAAAGCTCTATGGTTATGCATTTTAGTGGTTTCGGACTTCTACTATCAAAACTGGATATTGCCGAGGTAACGAAAACATAGAAATTGAGTGAGTACTCATGAAACAAACGAAGCTTATTCACCTAGAGATTAGTTAAATGCCAGGTGTGTTTGTCATTTATGTTGCAACTAATGGGTCTGTGAGGAGCGTACGATTGATTTAAACCGTTGATTATATTTTCAGTCATTCGGCTTCTAGGCAGCTTCCAGCTCCAGCTCCATCGATCAACCTTCAATCTACAACTATCTCTAAACGCAATTGCAAAGATCTGGGTGCAACAAATAGTTTTATACTATGTCTTCATGTACTTACTATAAGTTTCAATACCAACAATCAGGTTTACTGGTTTGAAAGTTGAGAATTCTTGAGAAGGTGGCTTCATGCTCGTTTAAATCTCGTGACTGTATTGTTTACCCCATACTCCCCATCACATCTTGATCCGAGATTAGTCTTTCAGAACCAGTTTTTACTTGATCGCCATGGTGGATTCTGTAGATGTTGAGGTATCTTACTAGATATATCTCGCTTATTTCATTACCACAAATTGCAGCATGATCCCGATGGCTGTTAGAGAGAAATAAACTACGGATTTTTGGCATAAGAGCATAAATTGTGTTTTGTTAATTTTTCTTTCCATAAGCTTTCCAGTTAAATTTCTGAAGAGGTAATTTGTCAAGAAAACGACATGACGAATATCTCAGGGTGAAGGGTTGAATATCAAGTAATAGTGTGTTTAATAGACCTATTTAGAGCCGTTGCTATTGCATCAAAGTCAGTCAATGTAATTCAGAAGAGGAGGGAGTGTAGATGGAGTCCAAAAAGTGGCTGCCTAGTTATACGTACATTTTCTTTTCCAAGTCGTCAAGTTGTTCTTTTTGTTTCTTCAAAGTTTCTCTTAAGGAAGCTAATTGTTCTTTCTCATGTTTTTTAACATAGAAGTCTTCTTGGGCCTTCTCGCGTTTCTATAGGTTGATCATTGTTAGTATTGCGTTTCTCTTGTGGTGCAGTGAAATCCCACCCCATACTATTATAATTCTTGGAATTAAAGAAGGGGCAAAAAAAGCAACAGACAACGACAATAAGAGAGAGATCAGAGAGGCAATTGGATCAATGAAGAAGCTCAGAGTGTGTTTCAATGTCGCAATTGAATCTTTATATTGTTCTTTTTTTCAAATTTCGGATCACTCTCTATTGTTGCCAAAGGGTGGGAAGATGTCAATAGGTGTAATTGCAGTTCGACATACTGAAAAAGAATCAGTGGAACCATCTGGACGAGTGGCACCAGTGGCACCTTCGGTGTAGTTTCTGACGCCGGCTGGACGGAATGAGCGAGCGGAGACTAGAACACGACGGACTGTTAGGGAGGACATTGTTTTCTGTGGGTTATATGGAAATCAATTGGCAACCTGGTGGAAGTGTGCGAGAAGAGTGTTTTTTATGTCTTTTTGGCCCAGCTTTTCCATTTTTGCAAAGAATTTTCGTGATTGGGCGAAATTTGACCACATTACCGCGATTCAGTTATATTCGCGAAATACATACATCCAGACATCTTCGTTTGGAGTTCCGCGCAAAGTTTTTAAGTGTAAACAAAGAGAGAAGAGTAGCTCAGAGAGAGGTGAGTGGGTATATACAGCATTAGGTGTTGGTTCTGGTGCGATGTCATTAGTTAAGAAACAGAAGAATGATAAAGATGGCTTTGGGAATGGGGTAAGTGAAATAATTATCTTTTCAGGACCTTCTTAATTGAGATATACTAACAACATTTGTTCTTGGTTAGTTCCAATCTGATAGTTTCACACTACAGGGTCATGAAGGAACAGTGCTATCGGTGAAGTTCAATAATACCGGGGAAGTACTAGCATCAGGTGGAAATGACAAGAAAATATTGCTCTGGAACTTACCACATGCTTCTAGTGCCCAAGAATCCCCAAACTTTGGGGAAATCACCGGCCATAAAAGTGCAATCACTTCACTACGGTGGTTGAACAATGGATTGCTAGCTTCTTCATCTGCTGATATGACTGTTGGCCTATGGAATACTGAAACTGGTCAAAGATTGAGAAAATTCAGTGCTCACTCTCTGGTCATTAATGAAATTGACACGGATTCTAACTTAATAGCATCAGCTGGCGATGATGGTTACGTTCATATCTGGGATCAACAGTCGAAAGGATTCACCAGCTCTTTCAAAACGGAATATCCTCTATTAACAGTTGCATTCCATAACAATATAGTATATGCTTCAGGTATTGAACCGGTAATACGAGCATGGGATATACGGTCTCCTGATGACCCTCTTTTTGAAATAGAGACATTGCATTCAGATACCATCACCTCGTTAGCCATTGATGATTCAAACCTGATATCTAGATCTCAAGACAGCACAATACGTCTGTATGATCCAAAAGTTACATCTGTTGATCATATCAAAGAATCAGTTTTTGAAGGTGCTGCTTCGGGCAATGAAAACCTTCCAATAAGATGTATCGTAAGAGCTAATGAGATATACTCTGGATCCGCTGATAACACTGTTACGTCGTGGGACATCACTTCGAGAAGATTGTTAAGGAAACTACAAGGGCATATCGGTACTGTGCTTGATGTTGATGAACATCTTGGCAAAGTTGCCTCCAGTTCTGTTGATGGCAGTGTCATTTTGAGATATACCTCAACCAAACATTCATAAAAGTCATTAAATTCGTTCAGGTATCTATAAACCTCACCTTCTTGCCCAATTTGATCTCATTGGATGAGATTGATCTTTTCAAATTTGATCTGGTACTAAAATTTTCGCTGCGATCCAAGCTGACCACTTCCTTCAGTTTGGCCTTCCCATGCGTAACCTTTTTAGTTTGATCGATATTCTCACTTGTCAAGATTTTAAAGGAAGGATAACTCTTCCCACTTTCAATTATCTTTTCCTGAGAAGCTTTTGAAAACAGTGGAACATCCCAGTGAACTGTCCTCTTGATAATTGTCCCCTTAGCCTCCAATAACTCTTCTGGTTCAAATATCTTATCATTGATAGTTTTTAAGACTGATACAGAATCTGACTTGAACTCAGTATATCTTGTTTTATCATTTGTAGTCAGAAACTCAAACCTTGAGATAAATTCTTGAATTTGATTATCATCTGCAACAGGCTTTTGTGATGTATCGTCTTCAACGGCCAACCTCTTTTGGAACATCTCCTCTTCTAATGTATTTTTCAGGACCAGTGTTTCAACATGAACAGCATTCAATTGACCAATTCTATGCGCTCTCTTAATAGCTTGTGCCTCAACAGATCTTCTCCAAACAGGATTCAAGAAGTAAACTCTAGTGGCAGCAGTGATGGTCAGCCCATGTGAAGCTAATTTTAAATCCATGATTAGACAATGTGCACCCGGTGCGTTTGAAAAATCATCTATCTTCTGAGAACGTTCTCTTTTAGGGACTGATGTAGCATAAAGAGTGTAATTAATACCTAACATGTCTAGCGCTTCGGATAAATAATATGCACTATCTTCGAATTCGAAGAATACCAAACTCTTGACACCAGTATATTCATGCTCTAATAGTCTGGAAACCATATAAGACAGCTTTGAAGAAGAGGTCCCAAGAATCTTTGCATCCTTTGGATGAAGGAAACTTGGTTGGGGTATGTTGATTTCAGGAGTTGCAGATTTGGAACCATTCAAGTCAATTCTACCATTAGCGCCTCTAATACTATTTGGGTCATTGAACTTCGCTTTATTATTGGATCTCAGAGAAAATTTTTCTTGGAAATCCAACTCTTCGTTTACTTTAGGAATCTCTATTGCTTGTCCATCATTTTTCTTTGATCTGTCAGAGTTCTTTTTTGCGGCCTCTTTCCAGTAATCCTTCCAAAATTTCTCGCTATGTTCCAATAGTTTCTCATTCAGTGAGTTACCTTTTGAAAATCTATTCTTATAGAAGAACTTTTGAAGCGAATAAAGTTGGGGTGCACCAAGTATTGAGCAATCGTGAATCTTACCAATTCCAAAGTTCTGATCAAAAGATTTGTTTAATCCTTTAATGAAGTATTCCATTTCATGTATGGTTGAAACAGTCCTCCAGACCTTATCTCTCAAAGCAATTTTACAAACCTCTAACGACTTCTCTAATAAGTCGATGTCCTCTTTAGAATAATAAACTGAACCGTCAGGTTTTTTTTTCTCTAGAGATGCATTGATGATAAAAGACATGTTTTCAAGATCTTCGATTGAAAATCCGGTCCAATAAAAAGTAGCCCTTTGCAAGTTTGTAACCAATCTTCTTAGGTCGAGCTTGTTAGAAGCATGAAACATATAATCTCTATCTTCACGTTCGGAGCTGACGGCATTCGTGGCCAAGACTGCGGTGAAGATGTTAATGGAGACTTGGTTATGATATGAAGGTTCTAGTAATACTGCTTTGTGGAATAATGGGGGTAACAGGACATCAGATTCAATTTGTTCGGGAGAATGTCTGATGAGTAAAGCCTCAACGAGAGTAGTCAATGAAGATGTAGAACCATATTTATTTTCAACAAAAGGCTTCACAACGGTTTCATTCCATAAATCATGAGATTTTGCCCATGGTTCAATTTGAAAGAAGTTTGAAACAAGCTGACCTAATCTTGATAAATCATCTTTTGGGTTGAAAGTTCTTTTAATGGTATAGTTCTCGGCCTTCATGGTCGACAGATCTTTTTTTTCAGTGACATGCAGTTTCGTCATTCCAGAAGTAGGTGTACCGGTAGCGGCCCATTTTCTTTCAACTTTCAGTTCTTTTGAAAGATCCACAGCTCTTGTAGACCTCTGATTCATACTATGTCCTTCATCGATAATGAATCTCTTCCAGTATAACTTGGTCAATTGGGAGGTTGTAGGATTCTCATTAACATAAGCCGTAACTGACATGAGCACAATGTCATATCGACTCATTTCAATGGCACTTGGCACTTTGTGAGGCTCCTCTAACTCAAGTATTTTGAGAAAACCTCTCTTTACATGTTTCAAGATTTCATGAACCCATTGATGAAAAAGGTTATCAGGACACACAATTAATGTAGCCGAAGTCAAACAATACTTGTCTTCCAAAACCAATGGTTT
Source organism: Wickerhamomyces quercuum (assembly GCA_030556525.1). Classification (NCBI taxonomy): domain Eukaryota; kingdom Fungi; phylum Ascomycota; class Saccharomycetes; order Phaffomycetales; family Wickerhamomycetaceae; genus Wickerhamomyces; species Wickerhamomyces quercuum. Next base: position 172,480 of record JAKTUE010000024.1, read on the forward strand.
CTCTCTTAATGACCTTTTCCTTAAATCTTCCCTTTTGACGTAAAAAACTCCAGGATTTTCTTCTAATCTCTTTATGCAATTTTCAGGAAGGGAGTCGCTATGATCTTTCCATGGAATAGAGCGATGATTGATAGTACGAACGCACTGGTCAAACAAAGAAAGCATATTGTGGTCTCTTTTCATCCCAACAACAAACTTATCTGGTATCTCAGAGACTTGGTTCTTGGTCAGACAAATCAATGCCAAACAGATACAGGTTTTACCTAAGCCCATATTTTCCGCGAGGATACCACCTCTTGGAGTATTGTAAAATTCAGGTGACTTTATGAAGGTCAAATCCAATACGTTAATATAATAACCTGAGATATTAGAGTGAAGTGATTTGATGAAGTGTAAATGTGGCAGAACCTTGTGTCTCTGTTGAACTTCAGCATGATACATTTTTGAAATCGTTTCAACTTGATAATTATAAAGCGTGCTCATAAAACCATCAATAAATTCAACTTGTTGAAAGATTTCCCGTGGATAATCAGTTTTGAATGCGATCGAGCTATAAACATCACTTAATCTTGCCTCTAATGGCTTGATTTCTCTTTCACCCTTATCAAAATAGAAAGACTCACTATTGTTCATTCTTGCGAGATGAAAATCTAGTGTGCTTTCACTAAAAACATAAGAAGCTGTACCAATAAGTTTAATATCAAACTTAGTAAACAGCCTTAAAGCATCAAATACCAGTATATTATGCCTAAATCGAAGATTCCAATGATCAACTGAGTAATCTAATACTGTTAACAGATTCTTCATTAGGGCGTTGTGCCTTGCTGAATGCCACCCAGTTGTTCTCCCATACCTATAAATACCTCTTAGATACTCAAGGTATCTATTACCTTCTATATCACCAGGTACAACATATACTCTCAAAGCAGCCAGACCTGTTTTCCCTATTAGCTTGTATGTTACTTGGATGTATAGTCTTTCCATAAGGTAGCAAATATCGTGGAGAATTGGCGTGAAGGAGCAATCAGCACCTGAACCAAGCGATATCAGTTTTGTATCAGATAATAAGTAAGGAACGTCGAACCAAGACCAACCATCTTCTGCTTCTATTGCCTTGTGCGGTGAACGAGGAAGGTTTGTGAAGAAAAGAGTTCCTAACGGAACTAGAGCATCGAGAGAGTTTGTAGAACGAGCGGCTATTCTTTGAGCCTGATTAAGATAAATGTTAGTGCATCGTTCAATTGAAGAGCGAGTGAAAGAGAACACTTACATGGCTGAATTCAGTGCTCATTGATCGAAGGCTCTTGGGGTAGAAACAGATGGAATCTGAAGACACTCTTAATATCGTTACTATGATGTACCAATTCCGGTTTATATCCAATATTCCGACCATAAGAGATTACCCTCCATTTCACATTTACAATACAATCACTATAACTGAATGAATGAATGAATGATTGATTCTATCAGGACATCAATATATATAATAATAATAAACAATAATAGAAAAAACAGAACCCACCTTAATTAAATAACTGATTCTAAATATAATAGATTACCCCCCTTTGGAATGTTTTTTTTTAAATTGCCAGAATAATGTGTAATAGCATGTGGAACCATAACTACCCATATCAAAAACACGTTTATTTTATCTTATGTATCACTAATAGGTTCGTTATACTCTAATTGTTTTCGACTTTTTGTCTTTTGGCTTCTGGCAACTCTGGAACTTCAGAACCATTGTCAGCAGTAGTAATTAGAGGAGTTTGAATTTCGGCGTGGAAATCTCTGATGATAGAGTCGACATCATCAATACTTAGTTGACGAACATCACCTAATCTTTTGATTTTAGCAGTGACATCTTTAACTTGGTCATCTGTCAAATGTAAATTCAATTGGTCAACTCTTGATTTAATAGCATTCCATCCGGTCAATCTGTTGGCAAAATGTATATATCTTGATAAACCGAAATCTGATGGGTTTAAAATTTCATACGTAGATGGGTTGGCTAAGATGGCTTTAGCATGAATACCAGCTTTATGAGTGAAAGCACAGAAACCAGTGATTGGGTTGTTGAATGGGATGTTAACTTGAACAGCTTCTGCGACCAAGTTTTCAAGGTCACGTAATTTGTGTAGTTTATATTTGGATAAGACGTAATCACGATCAGCAGCAATCATTCTAGCCATCAAACCCCCTAGAGGGGTGATACCATTTCTTTCACCAATACCTAAAACGGAGACATCAATCAATCTGGCACCGGCTTCTAGAGCAGTATAAGCATTTGCAATAGCACAACCAGTATCGTTATGGAAATGTGTTTCAATATCACAATGAACAACTGATTTTAAAGTACGAACCAAGTCATAGACTTGTCTTGGGTTAGCACAACCGACAGTATCAGCAATACCAACTCTGTTGACACCGATTTTATCAACGGTTCTGTAAATATTCAGTAAATCAACGATATCAGATCTGAAAGAGTCTTCTGAAGAGAATCTAATTTCAATACCTTTTGATTTGACGAATTCGATAACTTCGATAGCAGATTTGGCAATGTAATTCATATCTTTACCATGTGAGTATTGTCTCAAGAATTGGGAGGTACCAATGACAACATCGACACCATCAACACCAGTTTCAACAGCGACTCTGGCATCATCCATATGACATCTAATATGGGTCAAAATTTTGGCTTTCAAACCTAGTTTACAGATGGCCTCACAATCAGCTCTTGATTGGTCGGAAGCAACAGGAGAGGTCAATTCAATGTAATCGACACCGAAGTCATCCAAGGCTTTGGCGATTTCGATTTTTTTTTCGGTTGTAAAGAAGGCATTGGCGAATTGTTCACCTTCTCTCAAGGTGGATTCGATCAGTTGGAAGTTGGAGACATTTGACAAATAATCGGCTGGATGTGGACCGTATGGGTTGACCTGCGTTGGGACTCTTTTTTCCTCAGAGATTTTTTTAAATAAGTCTATGGAAGAAGAGTTGTTAGTGTTCAAAGGTTTTTCTGATATCTTATCACAGTCAAGAAATCTAATCAGACAAAAAAAAACACAGAGGCTGATTAAGGAAAGACTGGTGACTAGGAAAAGGACATACTTGGATCGGTGTTGCCATTGGCATCGACAGGAGCATCGACAGTAGCTGCGGATTTGGCTTCTTCACAGGATTGACACATTATTAGATCTTCTCTATGGGATACGTATTTAGTGTGTGTGTGAAGAGAAGAGTGAAAAATTTCAAATTTCTTATGACATTTTCACTTTGGGTTTGTTTTTCCCAACTGAGTCATACACACATCATTCTTTTTCTTTTTATGCACTTTTTTCTTTTTCTACAGTTGCTGCCGCGAAAATCAGAATCAGACTGGAAAATTTTTATTAGTGGCCATATCCGGGGGTTGGGGATTGGACCGGAATTGACGTATTCAGGCTAGATAGTCGTAGGACTGGTCCTCGTTTCTCTTCAAGTACTCTCCTTCCACTAGGAAGTCAATGCTTCTCTTGATGTCTGAGATCTTAGCAGTGAATCTTTGATGTGATTGCTGGATGACCTCTGTGATCAAGGCGTTATGTGCCAATGTCTTTCTGGCCTTCATGATTCTGACAATGCAAGCGTTCAAAAACATTTCACGATCATAGCTGATCTCTCTCTCTGTATCATCTTGGTCTTGTTTCTGCTCTGAAGGTTTGATCCCTGGAACAAAGCTCGCTTTCAACCTTTTAGATTTGAACTCTGGAACAAGAGTGAACTTAGTATCAAGTTTCTCTGTGTTTTCGAGACCAGGAGGAGATTGGATAAACAGCTTAGCCTTAACCATTGGAGTGATGTTATTAGCAAACAAAGGTGGTTCCAACCCTGTCAAGTCGCATAGCTCCAGCGTCGAAAAAGTATCGCTATCATTGAACGGCAAAAGAATAGCCATCTGGTATAAAGACACACTGAAGGAGAATGGCGGCTTCCCAGCCTTGGATACATTGGCACGTATTTCACCTCTTCCTAAACTCCAATGCCATTTCAATACTCTGCCCGTATGTTTGGCCGAGTAGATTCCTTCCAATTTACTATAGGTAGGTAGTAACTCATTTGGTAATTGGAAGTTTGATTTTGAATAGACCAAAGGCCACATGGTTTCTGTAATAACGTAAGGTTCAAAATCTGGCACCATTGTTTTTGCCACTTCATGAGGTAGCTTTGAAACCTCTTCTTTGAATTCTCTTTTCAAATCATACGAGTTTCTAACATCTTGGAACATCTTGGTCATCTTAGAAGTATATTCCATAGAGTTTTCTGTTTGCAATCTTTGAATTATAGCTTCTTCACCTTCCTCTGAGGAGGACGTACCATGAATTAATCTTTTGGCCAACAACCTTCTATAATTAGTTTCGAATGCATCTTTATCAGTTAAAAACTTAAAAACGGTCATAATGTCATCAACACTCATATCACTAGTGGCATCTGCATCCTTACTTTTCTTCAGTAAAGTATCACTATATTTTGCTAATAGTTCTGGCGTTTTGGAGGTACCCTTGGGTCTAACAGGTTTAGCAATTGGATTATCATTGATATATGAGCGACATGCACTATCTAGAGCTTTGACAAATATAGGGCTGTTCTGAAAAGCAACACCAACTATTCTATGAAATGAGTTGTAAACTTGAATTAAAGATTTGACATATAGTTTTGGGTCAATGGATTGCTTTCTTTTATCTTGTTGGACTGAAGAGGTGAGATCATTTTGTAAATTTTCAATGGCTTTCAATCCTTGTACTTTGATGTAATTACTGAATATTTCAGACATTGGTTCCAAAGTTGATGGGACCCTATTGAATAAGTTGAACATCTTTGAAATATGATCTATCTGATTCTGGTCCAATAGATTTGTGAACTCATTATACATCACTTGGGCATGTGCAACGATCAAAGTATCGTTCAAAGCATCCGTCAAAGGCTTCTTGGAATGCTCATCAAGATATAAAGTCTCTCTACTCTCTTCCTCGTTTATCCTTTGTTCTGCCTTTCTCATATAATCAACAACATTATGCGAGGCCAAGTATTCAGCAGATTCAGCAGTATAGAATTGCCTAGTTGCTTCTAGAAATGGAGTTTCAAAATATTCGACATAAACGTTTAAATTTGCCTTTTTCAAATCAATGGTATCAATACCTAATAATACAAAAGATCTAATGGCACTTGAGAGTAATCTTGTGTCAACAACTTGGTTTTCTCTCTGTAGCTTAATTTGCTCAAGTATTTCACCAATTAAAGTCTCAACATTTGGCAAGAATAGCACATTCTTCCATGTAAGCAAGGATAGGGTGTTCACATCGTAAATATCTTTTCTGCCGTCACTTCTTTCCTTTTGAACCCAATATCTATTCATGTAATCAAAAACATGATTTAGGTAACCAGCACCAACGGTATATCTGGTCCAGCGTCTAACATAAAACTCAAGAAAAGACTCATTAGGCTGTTTGGTCAATGATTTCACGTATTCTTTCAAGTAGTCCTCCAATTTTCTGTATATCTCACCGCCAACTAGTAAAGATTGTGAAGAAGCGTTAGCAGTGCCTAAATTTTGAGGAGTTCTAGATTTGTTGACACAATAGTTATAAATTGCAGAATAAACATTCATGTACATTTGGGCAGTAACGCCTGTATCATTTGAGCCAGAACCACCAATGATTAGTTTCAAACCTGGCTCAACAAAGGTCCAAGTTGCCCCTAAATCGTTTGATCTAGGTAAGTTTGTTGTCATGATAAAGGATGAGGGAATTAAGGTGATTCAACTGAAAGAAAGAACAACAAGAATGCAAAAGGGAATTGAGGTAACTGCGTCAAATTGACACCTATATTACTAATGATTTCACTTAATAAATAAGAAGAAGGGAGTTAACACCTACTTTTTTATGTAACTCAGCCTTTTGTTGTTGTTGTTTCCACTGTTTTGCCTCTTTTTTTTTTCACAAATATCAAATATCAAGGAAAAAACACCCAAACACCTTTCGCATCCCATATAGACCAAGTTGCATCGGTGATGTCTCCACAACATGACATATCAATTCAATTGAGAGCTCACGGTTCAGTTAACTTTAGAGTTAGAGCGATTTTTTTGTTCTTTGGGATGATACCCAATTTACAACTTCTTTCGTAGATTGAAAGGGGTTCCTTCTCGCTCATATATGTAGGTGATGTGTGTTCCTTGTCCTAGAGTCCCAGTGTTGGGTTATTCACTTACTTGGTCAGCGTATATATTTAACATGACCATGAATCAATCTATTGGTACAGTTGTGATAGAATTATGTACTCAATGCTTGACTCGAAACTATTATAATAACCCAATAATACTACTCCGCGATATTGCGACTAATTGGTATTCATGCAATTCTTTAAGACTGATTAATGATCATCCAACATCTTTGAATATAAATGTAGGTGCTGGATCTATTGGTGATTAAGTATTTGATCTGAACTCCATGTTTCTCAAACAACTGCACGGCAAATGGCTCTGCGAACTATATGAAATACTCTCACTAATGAAGAACGTTTTCATATAGCATAACCTGAACTAATGCCTCAGATCCAAACCTTCCTTCGATTCCAAGTGTGGATATTGTTAAAAATAAATAAATAAGTGTTCGATGGTAAGTTGGTTGATTCCCTGTACCTGATTCTCTAGCATTAAAGGACTTTTGAGGTTTAACCACACGAAGGATTCTGCTGCAACTAGAATGCTAACTTTCTTCGAATCCGGGGAGTGAAGTAAAAATTTCTGTAGGATTCCACCCAGGCCTCTCAGACCCTTAGAAATGCTACTGTTCGGTTTTCAGAGACTCGAGCCCCCAAACGGGTATATTTATGCTAAATAGTGGGAGGGTTATTATTACGGTGAATCGTCATAGTCCAGACTCATAGTTCTTAGATGCAGTGCTCGTAGGATGCGTTCCATTTCTGGTTGGGTTAAGCGTCGGTTAAGACCTCCAGAGCTGGGTGATAATGAAAAAAGTCTTCGAGCACGAATGAAACACCTTCCCTTCTTGGGGTTTAGGCAGAGAACAGGCGGAGCGTTGGCAGAGGGTGGGCAGAGTAGCCGGTAAGAGATACCCGGAGAATCCGCTAGGATCACGCTTCCCTATTCCACGACACTTCCACCCCGCCGCCGTTAGCCAATTACAGTAGAGTTCGTTATCACCGCATAAAAAATCGTTTTTGGTTTCGACTTCCTTATATGCGAGAAAAAAAACTTCCTTCGAAACAATTAAAAGCAAAAAACTCTCCGACAAGACTAGAAGACTCATTGTCCTGTGTTCTCTGTTCTTTGTTTAAAGCTCCCAAGTCCGTATAAATAAAAGCACACCTCCTTTTGGTTTTCGTTCGATCTCCACCATGTTCAAGAGACCTTCATATCTGAAAGTCCCTCCACTCGCTAGACTGGTTCACACAAAAGCCAGTCATAGACTCACCGAAATGGACGTTAATCAAAGAGTCATCGCTGCTGAATATGCTGTTCGTGGATTGATCCCAGCCAGAGCCGAAGAGCTACGTGAGAAACTACTTCACCACCCAGAAGAATTGCCTTTCAAGACAATCATCAATGCTAACATTGGTAACCCTCAGCAGCTGAACCAAAAACCATTGACTTTCTACAGATCTGTTCTTTCCATCTTACAAAACCCAAAATTACTCGACTATCCAGATATTTACCCAAAAGATGTATATGAAAGAGCTAAGACGCTCTTGAATGCCATTGGATCTGTTGGTGCTTACTCTCATTCACAAGGTATTCCCCATATTCGTAACTCCATTGCAAAATTCATCACAGAAAGAGATGATGGAAACGCAGCCAATCCTTCTCAGATATACCTAACAACTGGTGCTTCTGATGGTGTCAAGAACATATTTCAAGTACTATTAACAGGCTCTCCACAAGATGGTGTTCTTATACCAATCCCACAATATCCTCTTTACACCGCCGAAATCACCTTGAAAAACGCTACTCCAATCCCATATTACTTGAAAGAAGATTCGAACTGGTCCGTCAACACACAAGAAATTGAGCAGTTGATTCTCGATGCTAAGAAATTTGGCATCAAACCAAAGATCTTGGTTGTTATAAACCCTGGTAATCCAACTGGTTCAATCTTATCTAAAAATGAAATCAAAGAAATCTTAGAAATTTCCGCTAAGTACGGTGTTGTTGTTATTGCTGATGAAGTGTACCAAGAAAACATCTTTGAAGGTGAATTCCACTCGTTCAAGAAAGTGTTAAGTGAACTACAGAAACATTCTGATTTATACGATTCTGCTCAATTGGCTTCCTTACACTCGATTTCAAAGGGAGTAACTGGGGAGTGTGGTCAAAGAGGCGGTTATCTAGAACTTTACAATTTTAGACCAGAGATTCTAGAATTGTTCACAAAGATCGCTTCAATTGCACTTTGTCCTGTTGTTACTGGTCAAGCTTTAGTTGAAATGATGACTAACCCACCAAAAGAAGGAGATGAGTCCTATGAACTGGATCAAGCTGAGCGCAAAGCCATCCATGCATCATATGCAAAGAAGGCAGACTTATTATACAAAGCCTTCAGTAATTTGGAGCACATACACGTTCAAAAGCCACAAGGTGCTATGTACCTGTTCCCAAAATTAGAATTCAATGAAAAGATCCTCAGTATTGCCAAATCTAAGAAAATGGAACCGGATGTCTTTTACTGCCTTGAGCTATTAGAACATACTGGTATTTGTTGTGTTCCAGGCTCTGGGTTTGGTCAAGAACCAGGCACTTATCATGTTAGAACTACATTTTTGCCAGAAGGTGAAGATTGGATCCATGATTGGGCTAAATTCCACAATATATTCTTTGAGAAATACCATGTTGATTCCTAATACTCTACAGATGTTTAACCCATATCTATTCATGTGATTGAATTATAATAAATAAAACTCTCAGGAGAGCATAGTTAGAAAAACTCAAGCCAGTGTGTTTATGCGATCATGTAGTTCAAGTTCTTAAAGACACGCCTTTATGTTTGGAAGCTATTTATCCTTTTTTAATTTTAACGATTTATCATCAATATAGGTTGTGAATGCAAAAATCAACCATGTTGGCAGCAAGCTTATAGCAACAACTAACCACGTATGATTACCAAACTCTGCCCAACTGGTGGTAAGATTGTTTAGGAACAAGGTAAAACTGGTTGGGAAGTTTGTATTTTTAAACTCGAAATGCGAAACGACCAAGCAAATTATGAAAGGGTTGGACATCAAGAGCCAAAAGTTGTTTAATTTTGGGAATCTATCATTTATAAAAGTTAATGGTAATACAGAAGAACCAAGAACAAATGTCAATGAAAAGTTCAACAGTAGTAACGATGAAAGTGACACACCAAAGTAGAACAAAGCTAATGATCTCAATAGTGGGGTTAGATTATCACTTGTTTCGAATCTTTTGAATTTGGAACCAATTGAGATGATAAGTGACAATCCAAGTAATCCAATGGAAATTATCTGAGTTGGAAAAGCTTTTGGTAAGAGTAAATATAGCTCAAATATACTAAACCCAATAATAAGTGATCCAATAAAGACAACACCTAGCTCAATCAAGTGATTAGACGCTTTAGGGATTTTCCGTTCATTCAGTATCTTATCTGCAGCGCTTAAGAAATAAGAAGCAACGATAAAGGCAGAACTTGGCAAATAAGTTGCAATGGAAACAAAATTTCTTGGTGCTAGCATCAAAAAAAAGAAAAAACTTTGATGGAATTTCTCTAGTAAGTTATTGACACTTCTGAAAACAGCTTCTGGAATTCTTCCAAATGTAGTGATATCATATGGACCACCACCATCGGCATTCTGTATGGCCTTCAGAGTGATGGCCTGGATTCTCCAGCCACTGAATGCTTCTTGACCATGTGGGATCTTGGTACCTGCCAAAGCTAGTTCCTTAATACCGTTCAACAATATTCTTAACCTGGACCAATAGTCATTGACTCCCAAGTTCTTCGCTTGTGCTCCTTGTAAGCTAACTTTTGGGCCTTCGTGTTCGGCGATATAAACACAGATATTAATGAAGTCCAAATTTGGTAATTGTCCATTCAAACCTTCATAAAACAGCTCTAAGTACTCAAAATTATCAGAGGCAGAAGGATAATCCAACATAAGGGCACCTTCAATGGAGCCAGCATAGTGATCCAATGATGTGTGGTATGCATTGACCCATGATCTGAGCGACTTTGCTGGGTCTTGCGGAATAACAAGAATTATGTTTTTTGACCAGATGGGCCAACGATGAAAATATCTCGCTAACGAAATAGCCAAACTCAAACCACCAACGTTGAAAAGTGAGTCAGATTGGTAGTAAGCCGCTCCTAAGACAATTGATTCTGTATCATCACTTTTGGGGGAATGCCAAATGGCATATAGATTTGTTGTATTATACTCTGTTGTTTGATATGATGTTTTGAATCCTATGCTATTCAACCAATCACCCATCGTATGCATATTCTCCGCAACATTCTCCACTTCGAAGTCATTGATCTGTGTCCGAAACCCTCTAAGTATGTTCCACTCACTTTCACGAAAATAACTATATGCCTGTGATGGCATCAAAGCGTTCTCTGATATGTATGTTCTTCTGTATTGGCCATCTAGTGGAAGAACGAACAGCCAACCCACACCAATGATGAATGAAAGGACGGAAATAACAGAAAGTCCTTTGGTGACCTTGGTTAGCAATTCATACCTGATCAGAAGCTTGTAGAGCTCCGCCAGCAATGCCATGATATGTTTAGAATCCTGTGTTCTGGTTACGTCAACCTATTCACAACACGTATATTTTGAACCAAGTTTGAACCAAAACAAATAACAAACAAAAATAAAATAAGAGAAAAAGAATTCGCGCAATTAGGTACATGACGACATTTAATCAAGAAGGATCTTTTCCGAAGAGCAGATGTCTGGGGAAGATCAGTATGGAAGGCTAGCCAATCCTGCTCTACCATACTTGTGTTGCACTAGTGAGGTAGTTGACGGATGGTGCATGGATCGTGCCTTCACCATCGTCATCGGTCGACTACTGGACCTCAGTTGGTTTGACGATCGACAGAACAATAAATTCATTCTAATCAAATTGAGACAGGATCCTTCTATGGAACCTTTATGATATTTGAAGTCAGTAGACAATCTACAAATGTTGTACTCAATGAGATTCGACCGCTGAAGGGGATCTCAATTTCTTGATTACTTTGGTCAAATTGCGCCCATCTCTTGAACATCTCGGCCTGAAGGAGATATTGAACCATAGGCGATAGGAAAAAATAAGTCCAATCGGACATTGTTAATGCATTAAGGGCTTCGCGCAGGCTTCGCATCAACAAATAATCCGCAAGAGGGGGAGACTGTCCTCCTGATGGGTTGGCAATATGTTAATTATGTAATGTGGTGGGATGTTATCTTTGTACCACAGATCTGAGCTGTACAGGGAAAAGGACTGAATTTTCCGAAAGCGGTAAAAATATTGATATCACTATCTGCCAGAGTTATCAAAGGAAGGGGAAATGATGCAGTACTTCACATTTTTGGCAGTTGCTGAGATTGACTGTAACTGGAATATTCCTGCAGTACGATTACTTATCCTTGATAGATAGAAGTAAACACTTGACTTTCTGACTCTGTCGTTATCTAGTTGCAGTACCGATATGATGAAAGTTGACAGGACTCTGATTCTCAGAAGTATAATAAGTACCAATTTCCTGCATATTCAGCATTATATCAAAGTTCCCTCTTATACGTTCAAAACATATTTACAATATCATGAGCTCCCTCAACGACATAGAAAAAAAAGGTGGCATTCAAGTAGCTTCTGGCAGCTTGGATAGCTATCATGAGGGTGAAGTCTCTTCTTTTGCAGAAGGAGTTGAAACTCGTAGAGTTCAAAGAAGGTTACAACCTAGAAGTCTTCAGATGGTATGTTTTTCGATCCTGATCTATGAACATTAATATGGTATCGATATTATCTTGGTCAATGAAGGAGAAGCACTCAAAGAGAAATCGATCAAATACCAAATTAAAACGAATGATAAGGACTAACATCATATAACCAGGTAGCAATTGGTGGTAGTATTGGTACCGTTATTTTCTTAACCATCTCATCAGGTCTTCTCACTGCAGGTCCTGGCAGTTTACTCCTAGCCTTTGTGTTCTGGTGTTTTGTGGTTTACTTTGTTATTGTTGCAATGGGAGAAATGGTTTGTTACTTACCTGTCGAAGCTCCTTTTATTCAAATGGCAGGAAGATGTGTCGACAGAGCCTTTGAGTTTGCCGTTGGAATTAATTATTCGTTTATGAGTTGCATCTATATACCATTTGAAGTCACTGCTGTCAACTCAATGGTACATTACTGGAGAGATGATTATTCACCAGCTATTACATTCGCCGTCGAGATAGTGATCTATATGTTATTGAACCTTCTTGCCGTTCAATATTTCGGCCAAAGTGAGTTCTTTCTATCCCTAGGTAAGTTGATTTTGGCTATAGCTTTGATCTTCTTCACTTTCATCACTATGGTTGGGGGAAACCCAGAACATGATGCTTATGGTTTCCGTTATTGGAAAATTGACCCTTTTAAAGCATACATCACCACAGGTTCAATGGGTCAATTTCATGGGTTTCTGTCCGCTCTGAATAAGGCAGCCGTAAGTTAAAATTCTCATTTAAGACACATATATGATACTAACAATTCCAAAGTTAACCATAGTTGGTCCCGAATATCTATGTATGCTAGCTGGTGAGGCAGGTGGTGAGACAAGAAAAGTGATGGCTAGGACTTTCAAAACTGTTGTCATTAGACTTGTGATCTTCTACATCTCTGGTGCTCTTTGTGTTGGTACAGTTCTATCATCAAGTGATCCAACCTTGGTATATTTAGCCTCAACAGGCACCACTTCAAATGGCTCCTATTCACCTTATGTTATTGCTATGAATAACCTGAACATCAAAGTGTTTCCTCATATTGTCAATGCCCTCTGTATCACTTCTGCATTTTCTGCTGGTAACTCTTACGTCTTTTGTTCCTCCAGAGCTTTATATGGAATGGCAGAGAGAGACCTGATCCCAAAAATCTTCAAAAAATGTACTAAGAATGGTATTCCAATTTACTGTGTTGGTGTATCATTTTGTTTTTCCTTATTGGCACTATTACAATTGGGGACAAGCAGTGCTACTGTGTTAAATTGGCTAGTCAATCTTGCAACTGGTGCTCAATTGATGAACTATTTCACAATGTGTATCACTTATCTGTCCTTTAGAAAGGCTTATATTGCCCAAGGTGTTGACACAAGTACTTTTAGATTCACAGCTTACTATCAACCTTACCTGACATATTTCTCAATGACTTTCATCCTAATGTTAATTGGGATTCTGGGATACACCGCTTTTCTTCCTGGAAACTGGAGTATAGAAACATTCTTAACATACTATTTGATGGATTTCCTATTCATTGGTTGTTTTGTTGGATACAAGCTGATTTACAAAACCAAGCGTGTCGCACCTCATGAAGCAGATATTACTAGTGGACTTGAAGAGGTTGAATTACATGAATTGAACTACCTGGAAGAGTTCGAGAAATCGGGCTATGTTGCTAAGTGGTACCACAAGGTGTATGACGCTATCTTCCTATAATTCAACCGAATTAGTATATGTTACATGAAATGTTTGTTATTATGCGCATAAAGTGTAATTGTCGTAGACATGTTAATCATTGTATTGAAACCACATACATAAAATAGCAAGGAAGGAAATTACCATAACCTTTTTTTCTTTCCAGTTTGACTAATGGTCATTCATGTTCTATATATCAGCTATATAATTTTAACTAATAACTGGTTATCTTATAAATCAACTTCATATTCTTTCTTTCTACTTGCAGCCATGAGTGATTCTGGTCCGTTTGATTTTCTTCATAATCATACAAATGATATTGAGTGAATAGTTCTGTATGTTTACAAATTCTTGAAAAGCGCAAGTGGTTTAGCGGTAAAATTCAAAGTTGCCATCTTTGAGCCCCCGGTTCGACTCCGGGCTTGCGCATTTTTTCAATTTCCAATTTTTTTTTGCCTTTGTTTGCCTACAATATGTGCTAATTTTCGTTGTTTTACCACCTAACTAAGGCTGAGTTCTTAATTTCTTATTACATAGGTCTCATCTCTTTCTTTGCACCAGATTGATTATCTTTTTTTTTACCGAAAAGCGCTTTTCAGTAGTTCTATATAAAAAAAAACAGTACAAAAAAACCCCAAACTATTGATAACTGGGTTGCTTGAATATCATTCTGCTTATTCATAATCAGTAATTTTCATTATATTATATGCAATTCCCTCTACGTGTTCAACAGCACCAAATTTGAGAGGTTTCTTACTGGTTAAAGTTGAACTTGGGCATTAATGAAAGGAGAATAATCTATTTTAGATGTCAACACAAAAGAGAGTTTACCAACTTGTTCGTGTAATAGGAAGAATTGGAATCTAATATCGTAAGCTTATCTAGCAGCGGTACCTAACTTGAGGCCTACTAAGTTACAATTATATTGGAGCAGCGAAGTCCTTACACCGTCAGAATATGGTACCACTGAAGGAGAGAATTGATACACAGAGTCATGAAGAAGATGGGACGGTTCAATGATTGAAGGAAAGGTCCTTGTCAGTAAATTATAGGCTGATGGCTCAAGCTCGGCCACTTCTACTTATTTGTCAATTCAGCCAATCAGTCTAAATATAGTGTCTTTATTTTTTCTTGCAGTTTACACAAAACCACAATTGTGAATTTCCATTTATAAGACTGTTATTTTATAACCTGTGCCCTTGCTCAGGGATGTGCTCTGAAACTTACATACAATCGACCTGTTATTGTAACTTCAAATTAAAAACATAATCGATTACGATTCTTTGCTAGATTCAATTGCTCATATATTACACTCATAACTTGTCATGTCTTCTAACGCTAAAAATTACGTCCCCAGTTCATTATTTCTGAGCTCGCCTTCAATCATTCACTCATTGGATAATATCTCTGCTTTTCCTATTGACGAAAAGGTTTCGAGTGTCAGACAGAGCTATAAATATGACAATCACTTTAGATTGAACCCGTCGATCCAAAGGGTTCAAAGCCTAAACTACAATTCTTCAAAAGGGCAGGCCGTTAATGTTCCAAAATCAGCTTCAATAATCTCAGGCTCAAGTAATAGTACGATAGTACTGAACAAGAAGTCGAGTGAAACCGAATCTCTTATTTCCGTATCCAACTCAATACCTCCAGAAAGTTTTATTGGTTATGACCATGCTACATGGTACGTCTCTAATGCTAAACAAAGTGCTGCATACTTTGTTGTTTGTTTTGGATTCAAGCATGTTGCCTACAAGGGTCTTGAAACAGGCTCAAGATTAGTTGCATCGCATGTTGTTCAGAATGGTAATGTTGTTTTCGAGTTTGTGTCACCCATCGTCACGAAAAGTGATGATCCTCATGAAACTCGGTACCTCAGTGATATCTTTGATTTTATCAGAGATCATGGTGATGGTGTTAAAGACATTACATTTAAAGTCAAGGATGTGGACTTAGTCTATGAAAATGCTGTTAGATCCGGCGCAACTTCTGTCTCTAAGCCTAGAACCATTGAAGACTCTTTTGGAAAGGTGAGATTGGCAACCATTCAAATTTTGGGGGATATTTACCATACAATGATCGATCGAAGCGATTATGAAGGCGTGTTTCTTCCTGGATATGAACCAGTTCAAGGAAATGCTTTATATGACCTAATCGGAGCTGTGGCCATTAAGAGCCTTCCTCCTATCTATTTAGAAAAAATTGACCATTGTGTCCAAAATGAGGGTTGGAATAGATTGGATGGTGCCTGTGATGTTTATTCAAGAGTCTTTGGATTTCACAAATTCTGGTCAGTTGATGAGAAGGATGTTTCAACAGAGTATAGTGCTCTAAGATCTATTGTTATGGCTTCTGCAAATGAAGAAATCAAGATGCCTTTGAATGAGCCTGCAGGTGGTATTTGCAAGTCCCAAATCGAAGAATTTTTGGAGTTCTACAATGGTCCCGGTGTTCAACATATTGCTGTTCTCACAAATAATATAATTCAAGCAGTGGGTAATATGAAGGCCAGAGGAGCTGAGTTTATTAAAGTTCCAAATGTATACTATGAGAAACTGTTACCGCGACTACTTGCAGCTGGTGTTCATTTGAAGGAGGATTTCGAGCAGCTTAAGAAACTGGGAATACTAATCGACTTTGATGAGAAAGGGTATTTGCTTCAAATATTTTCAAAGCCTCTCACTGACAGACCTACTTTCTTTTTAGAGATTATTCAGAGAAAGGACCACAATGGATTTGGCAAAGGGAACTTCAAGTCCTTGTTCGAGACAATAGAGGCTGAACAAAGGCTCCGTGGCACACTAGGGAAATAAACTGACTGCGGACGGAGCGATGGACAATAATAGATAAAGCTCATGGTTGACTCAGCCGTCCTCTTGTAGTAGCAAGTACGAGAAACGAAAGGCCGGGCTCCTAACACCGACTATCGATTACGTAAAACTGAGAGTATATTTTTAATTGTTGTGAGAACGGTTCGTTTTAAAGAGAGGAAAAAAACAATTAAAAATCCACCACACAACGCTTGAGACAACGCTCAAAACAACAGCAAAGCCTAGAAGTAAATCCGGAATTGGCCAACTATTCGATTAGTGAACCAAGAAAGCTTGTTTTATCTTGAATTTTAGACGTTACTGTTTTATTTCGTGCTTGTTTTTGAGTGCTTTTTTGCTAGGCTCAGGAGAATCTCCCATTTACTTTCTTGGATCACACATTTGAAGGAGACAGGCCATACCTATATCACAAGCCCACACGTCTACAGTGACCATGTCAGCGTAAGTTTGAGTCGATATTATGCATTTTTATTTTCAATGCGGTGTTGTTCGTTTACTAACATTGCCTCTTTTTTCTACAGAAACTCTCAAATAACTATCAAAGTAGTTGCTGCTGAGTCACTTTACAAACGAGATGTCTTTCGTGGTCCGGATCCCTTTGCCGTTCTGACAGTTGATGGATCACAAACTAAATCCACTTCGGCCGCTAAGAAGACCTTGAACCCTTATTGGAATGAGACTTTCACTTTCCAAGCTAATGAAAATTCGATCCTGGTTATCCAGGTTTTTGACCAGAAGAAGTTCAAGAAGAAAGATCAAGGCTTTCTCGGTGTTGTTAACATCAGAATTGGGGATGTTATCGATTTAAGCCTGAACAACTTTGAAGAAACAATAACCAGAGAACTAAAGAAGTCGAATGATAACATTGCTGTGAGCGGAAGATTGATTATAGTTATTTCGCATAACTCAAATACCATAAACAGCGCATCTTCCTCCAACAGGCCTTCGGCCAACCCATTGAACAGCACTCGTATCTCTGCCAACTCAACCTCCTCAACCACTCCTTCCACCACCACTGGATCCACTTCAGACACAACAACCAACGGTGGTCTTGTTGTTGGGGGTGCCTCAACTCCAGGTGCCACCACAAATAACGCAAATAGACAATATTCTTCGTTTGAAGATCAATATGGAAGATTACCTCCAGGATGGGAGAGAAGAACCGATAACTTTGGTCGTACCTACTATGTTGATCATAATTCAAGAACAACAACTTGGAAAAGACCAACCCTTGAACAATCAGAATCAGAACGTGGTCAACAAAGGCAAAACATAACTGATGCTGAAAGAAGAAATCATAGTGGGCGTACTCTACCCGATGACAGACCACTGTCTCCAAATCCACAAGCTATAACTGTCAACACAGTTGGTAATGTTCCTGCTACAAGCGGCACATCTGCTGTGTCAATGGCTGCTACTGGTGCTACCACCGCTGGTTTAGGTGAGCTGCCTCCAGGATGGGAACAAAGATTGACTCCTGAAGGACGTCCTTATTTTGTTGATCATAACACTAGAACAACTACATGGGTGGACCCAAGAAGACAACAGTATATCAGAACGTATGGTACAAACACCACCGTTCAACAACAACCTGTTTCTCAATTAGGTCCATTACCAAGTGGTTGGGAGATGAGATTGACTAATACGGCTAGGGTTTATTTTGTTGATCATAACACAAAGACTACAACCTGGGATGATCCTAGATTGCCATCTTCCTTGGATCAAAATGTTCCCCAATATAAGAGAGATTTCAGAAGAAAAGTTATCTATTTCAGATCTCAGCCTGCATTGAGAACATTACCAGGTCAATGTCACATTAAAGTTAGAAGAGATCATATATTCGAAGACTCTTATCAGGAGATTATGAGACAGACACCAGAGGATTTGAAAAAAAGATTAATGATCAAATTCGATGGGGAAGAAGGTTTGGATTATGGTGGTGTTTCAAGAGAATACTTTTTCTTATTATCACATGAAATGTTCAATCCTTTCTATTGTTTGTTTGAATACTCCACACATGATAATTACACATTACAAATCAATCCAAACTCTGGTATCAACCCTGAACATTTGAACTATTTCAAGTTCATTGGAAGAGTTGTTGGTTTGGGTGTTTTCCATAGAAGATTTTTAGATGCATTCTTTGTTGCTGCTTTATATAAAATGATGTTACACAAGAAGGTCATACTTCAGGATATGGAAAGTGTTGATCTTCAGTTTTACAATTCTTTGAAATGGGCCTTAGATAATGATATTGAAGGTGTTTTAGATTTGACATTTAGTGCTGAGGAAGAAAGATTTGGAGAAATGGTTGTTGTTGATTTGAAGCCAGATGGAAGAGACATTGAAGTTACGAATGAGAATAAGAAAGAATACGTAGAATTGATCACCGAATGGAAGATCTCCCGATGTGTTGAAGAGCAGTTCAAGGCATTCATGAGTGGTTTCAATGAATTAATACCTGAAGACTTGGTCAACGTGTTTGATGAAAGAGAATTAGAACTATTGATCGGTGGTATTGCTGAAATCGATGTTGAAGATTGGAAGAAACATACTGACTATAGGGGATATCAAGAAAATGATGAAGTTATCCAATGGTTCTGGAAATGTATTTCAGAATGGGATAACGAACAAAAGGCAAGACTATTACAATTCACAACGGGTACTTCAAGAATACCTGTTAATGGGTTCAAGGATCTACAAGGTTCTGATGGTCCAAGAAGATTCACCATTGAGAAAGCTGGTGAACCAAACCAATTACCAAAATCACATACTTGTTTCAACAGAGTAGATTTACCACCATACGTTGATTATGATAGTATGAAACAGAAATTAAGTTTAGCTGTTGAAGAAACAGTTGGTTTTGGTCAAGAATGATCCGTCACAGTTTTGTCATGTTGTTATTGTGTTTTCTTCAATAAAAGATGTTTGTATTTGCATTTTGTTTGTTTTACTTGAGTTTTTTTTATAATGATTTTACCATTTGATTTGTTTAAAGATCTTATTTTTTTATTTCTTTGTATTGGGCTGAGAAAGCACTCTTTTCTAACTAATACATACATATTTAATTAACGGCGACAAGGGGGAGTTTAGAGTAGTCTTTCTACGCATATAATTGAGTTCAATCTAAGTTGTATATTAATCCATTGGATCATCTCATGGATTATGCGCAGTGTAAGATTTGGTTTCAATAGTGGTTTAATAAATAAATTAGTCATTAGCAAATATTATCGTAGAACATTAGTATCTCATAGCATCTCATAGCATCTTTCTGTTGGTTGTTGAATATATAATTAGCATCAATAGGTCTTAATCTCTTTAAGGTCCACCTCCTTCTAGTCACTTTGAACATTTAGCTCACTTGATTTGACAACCTCTGGCTCTGGTGGAGTTTCAGTTTCAATGAATTGTTCATTATGTTTCTTGGAAAGATAGTGATCAATTACAGTATCTTCTTCGTGAATTGTTGCCAGTTTGGGGACAATATGTGAGCTCAGATCCACCTCCTCTACCCTCATTTCATCTTTCGTCTCATAAAGGACTTCTGGAACTCCCTGGATTGGTTCTCCTTTGTTCAAGAATTTTGTTAGGAGCCCAGAGGTTGAAGCAACCGAAGATCTGATCTGAAGTGATTTAATAAATGGGATTGATTCAATTCTTGATGACTGTACTTCTCTATAACCGACTGAAGGAGGGATGTTATCCGCTAGTTTGCGCAACAATCTATTGAGGAGCAAAACTGTTCTGTTGTATTTAGCAGAGGCCAACTTGAATGTTGTGTAGCTCAACCCACTGAAGATGATGACGAATCCTGAAAAAACAAAGGATAGTGCCAATAAGGGTAAAATGAAGAAGGAAGCTGTCACTGAGACCACCAAGAACACAGCAGTGAAAAAGAGGAAGGAAAGTGTTGACGTAGTGAAGGTCATTGTTCTGAAGATCTGTGTAGAAGACGGAAGTGTTAGTGGCGATTCCAACGGTGAGACTAGCGCTGAAGACATTTATCCACTTACTCCTTGTGATAGTTTGGTTCTCAAGTTGAGCAGAGAACTGTGTGGTAACTGTTAGCAGGTGGGTAAAGGGTGGGCTCTGTTAAGGGTGCTGTTTACCAACTTACATGATGATTGGATCAAGAATAGCGTTCTCTCCTACCAACTGCCGCCAAAATACGTGGTTGTTGTTCTCGTCTATGCTGAGAAGAGATCCGAATACCATTCACAGGGTTAGCCGCTGGGGGGAAGAAGAAGAAGAGGGAGAAGAAGAGGGTGCTTTTGGTGTGTTTTTGGTTTTGTGTCTTTTGGCCTATTGTGTGACCCTTACCAGACAGATAAGCACTGTAAAGAAAAAGAGTAGATCAACAAAACAATTAGGGGGATTGATCTGGTGAAGGGAGTATACTCTGTTGATAAAGTAATGATGCTTGAGAGGAATGCACAGTTTAAACTAACTAAAAACGTTTGATTTTCTCAATTGATCCAATGAATGGTGTTCTATTTATGTAAACTCGGCCTCACCAGCTAATAAACACAAGCAATATGCCACAGTCCTTTTACTGTCAAAAGATAGAAAACAGAGAAAACAATTGCGAAAACAGATCAAACCTTCCCAAGTCACATCGAACCACTCTGACTTCTATATCAAAAGTACTCTGATCCCATACCCCTCCCTTAGAGAGACCTCCATACTCTTCCAAACATGACTGAACCGGCTGCCAAAAAACACCAATCCTTCAAACCAAAGAAGTCTCTGATCTTGAACTTCTTCGAGAACGCTGCTAGTGGCCATCAGTTCCCGGGTGGTTGGAAAAACCCAAAGGACAAGTCTGCAACCTACAAGGACCTGGAGTACTGGACACATCTTGCTAAACTTGCTGAACGAGGCAAGATCCACTCTCTCTTCATCGGAGATGCTATGACGATCTATGATGACTATAAAGGTCCAGCTAATTTCAGGCCTGCTGTTGGTTCTGGCTTGAACGCTCCAAAAAACGAGCCTTCTGCAGTTGTCAGTGCAATGGCTCTGGTGACAAAGGACCTTTCGTTTGGATTGACTTTCAGTACCATCTCTGAACATCCGTATCACTTCGCTAGAAGATTGGCTACTTTCGACCATCTCACAAAAGGAAGAGTCGGTTGGAATATTGTTTCAAGTTACTTAAATAGTACTGCCAGACAATTATTGAATGGTGAGCCTCTGCCAGACCATGATGAACGTTATGTGAAAACTGAAGAGTACGTTCAAGTTGTCTACAAACTACTGTTATCAAGTTGGAGAGATGATGCTGTTGTCCACGATGTTGAAAGAGGTTTATTTGCAGATCCAGACCTGGTTAGAGAGATTAGTCACGTTGGCAAATACTTCAATGTTCCTGGCCCTAACATCAACGAACCTTCTCCGCAAGGTTTCCCATTGATCATTCAAGCTGGTACTTCCTCTAAAGGTAAGATCTTTGCTGCTGAAAATGCCGAGGTTATCTTTGTTGGTGGTAGAGACTTCGAGCAAACAAAAAAGGCAATAGATGATATCAAATATTTGGCCATTGAGAAGTTTGGAAGAGATCCAAATCATTTGAAATTTTTGACTCAGATTACTCCATTTTTGGGCAAGACCCATGAAGAAGCAGAGGCCAAATTTCAGGAATCTTTGAAATACGTTGATCTAGAAGGTGCTCAAGCATTGTTTGCTGGTTGGACCGGTATCGATTTGAGTCAATACGGCTGGGATGAAGAGTTGAAATACATCAAATCGAATGGTATGAGATCCTTGGTTGATAATTTAACAAAGAATAACCCCGGCTTAAAAGTCACCAGAAGAGTTTTAGCTGAAGACACTGCAATTGGTGGACCAAGAACCAGAGACTTTATTGGAACACCAGAAGAAGTGGCTGATAAAATTGAGGAGCTCATTGACAAGACAGGTCTTGATGGTTTCAACTTTGCATATGCCGTTTGGCCTGGTACTTTTGAAGATATTGTTGATCTGCTAGTACCAGAATTACAAAAGAGAGGACTATTTCAAACTGAATATGCTGTCCCAGGTGGTACTTTCAGAGAGAATGCATATGGTATCAAAGGACAAACTTATTTGCCAAAAGATCATCCATTCTACAAGTTGAGATGGCAAGATGGCCTCTCTCGAGAGGAATTCGAAACTCAGTTGACCCAATTTTATAAAGACAGAGACGTTAAGTATGCAGCAATTTTGGAAGAGCTGAAGTCAGAGGGAAAATTATAGGAGTCGATTGTTTATACAAAAGTTAAATAAAATATTAGTTTATCCAATGTTCCACTTGTTTATTAAGTGTTAGCAGATCGACCTCAGACAAATTGGCCTAATTAAGCTATGGCGTCTTTCAGCCGATCCGGTCATGTCAAGTATTCACCATCGTCCCAAAAAGAGATTCATAGACCGATTGGAGTTCTCAGTAAATCAGTAAATCTAATTTAAACACAATGCTACTTCTCATTCATCTATTGACCACAAACCAGAAACAATGAGTGAACCAGCTGGAAAGAGGCAAAAAGTTGATAAAAAGAGAAAACTTCTCACCATAAACTTCTTCGAGAACAACTCAAGTGGTCTTCACTGGCCTGGACAATGGAGACATCCTCGAGACAGATCATCCACATACAAGGACCTCGACTACTGGATTCATCTCGCAAAGTTAGCAGAGCGTGGTAAAGTGAACTCGATATTTGTCGCAGACTCATTGGCTACATTCGACGCCTATAAGGGCCCACATTCAAAAGAGACCTTCAGAGTTGGAATCCAGGCACCCAAAAATGAACCTGCTGCTTCAATAGCTACAATGGCCAGTGTCACTAAAAATCTGGGGTTCGCAGTTACTTTCAGTACTATCAGTGAACATCCATATCATCTTGCTAGAAGACTAGCAACATTGGATCATTTAACTAAAGGTAGAGTAGGCTGGAATGTGGTGTCTTCCTTCTTAGCCTCTACTGGGAGACAATTGCTAAATGGTCAGCCACTGCCTGATCATGACAAGAGGTATGAGAAAACAGAGGAATACTTGAATGTTGTGTATGAATTATTGTTATCTTCATGGAGAGATGATGCTCTTGTGTTGGATAAGGAAAAGGGTGTATTCGCTGATCCAGATAGAATCAGAGAAATAAACTTCAAAGGAGAGTTCTACAATGTTGCCGGCCCATCAATCACTGAACCATCGAGACAGAGATTGCCTGTCATTGTCCAAGCTGGCACTTCTGAAAAGGGAAGACATTTTGCTGCTCAACATGCTGAGGCTGTTTATATCAGTGGACTGACTCCCGAAGTTTTGGGATCCAAGATCAAGAGCTTCAGAGATCTTGTTGAAAGCTACGGCCGTGATAGATACGATGTTAAGTTTATATGTTCAGCCACTGTCATCACTGGTAAAACTGATGAAGAGGCTCAGGCTAAATTTGAAGAGATCAAGAAATATGCTGATTTGGATGGAGCACAGGTTTTATTCGGTGGATGGACTGGTATTGATTTAAGTCAATGGGATGATGATCAAGAGTTGGAACATGTTGAGAATAACGGTATGAAGACCTATATTGAAAACCTCACAAAATACAATCCTGGAAAGAAATACACTAAGAAGACTATCTCAGAGAAAATTTCCTTAGGTGGTTCAACTACTTGTATCTTCGTTGGGTCCCCTACCACTGTTGTTGATGAAATCGAACGTTGGGTTGATGCTTCTGACGTCGATGGGTTCAACTTTACGTATGCAACATGGCCGGAAACATTTGAGGATCTAGTCGAGCTGGTCATTCCAGAGTTGCAGAAGAGAGGATTAGCACAGAAGGAATATGCTGTTGATGGAGGTACTTACAGGGAGAATTTATATCGTAAAGAGGGTCAATCGTTTGTTCCAGAGGCACATCCTGCATATAAATTAAGATGGACTCCCGAATACTCAATCGAGGAGTTCGATAAGAAAATAGCAGAACTACGAGCCGAAAGACTATCAGACTCGAAGTAGTGTTCGTCCCAGAAATGAAATATTTACATCAACACTAGAAAATCATTTATTAAGTGATGGTGATTATCTGTCAAAGTGCCACAAAAATCATAAATCCTTGAAGCTCTTGAATAAATTGTAGAAACATATTGGACTACATCTCGGATGGACTGAGGTCAGGTAACTTCACGTAGAACAACCATTGACATATGAGTCTTGATTATATAAGCATAGAAGTGGCATACCGAAAGATGATAGATCAGAGACTATTTAGCTAATTCTCATTCTTTTCTATAACTTTTTTTTACAACTCACAATTTTTAAGATACTACTACAGCTTTATATAACCGTGCGGCTCTTAGTAGCCTAATTAATTAATAATACTAATAATACAATAATTTAAATACAACTATAGATTGTACTGTGTGGCCCTGACAGCATCTGAAGTCGCTGAAGGTCTTTTCTTGTGGACCTGAAGTTCTTTCTATCTCTTTTTTGATTTTTTCTGACTGATGTGATATCAACTTTTTTCCACTAAAAAGCATCAAAAATAACACTTCTACAGACATTTAACACCCCTTTAAAAGGTTAATGAAGTATTTGAAGTTAGAAATGCTCTAAAGTTTTCAAGAAAGTTTCCATTAATCGTATTTCTAGAAACATCTGATTACTTTCAAAATTGGCAGTAAAATTGTGAATCTCATATCATGTTTCAAACAAGAGGATTTTTAGGATTTTGTTTTAGGTAATTTTCGAGAATGTCCCGCATGTCCAAAAAACAAAATCCTTTTCCAAAAACACTCGTCCGAATTAGCATCTTGAATGGTTAAATCATCAAAAAGGGAAGATAGTTGTGATTGTATAGAAAAAAATTGGGCTATCAATCATACTATCTAGCTAGTAATGATTTCATTGATGACCTTCGTAGGCTTCAGAACCTCACAATAACTGTTCGATTGGGTGTTTGTCGGATGTGGACATAATTGAGAGTTAAAGCGTGAGTTAATTTAAAGTATAAGAACGGAATATATCTGTAATATTGATATGATGTGGATATAGAATATATAAAGTAGAATAGCAGAATAAGGGAAATAATCTCCTCCTCTTATACACAAACCA